>OZ020194.1:22442751-22591288 GCA_963971165.1 Philopedon plagiatum | reverse complement strand
AATTAAAAAAAAAATACTATAATAACTGTAAGTACACACATGCAAAATTGGGAGGAGGTCTTAAAATATAAAATGGCTACTTAAAGAAGGAGACACAGCCTTTGTGTCTACTCAGATAAAGCTTATTTACAGAATTATACAAAACTGAAAACTATGTTTATATACCTGGTCTGAGTTGGCCTTCTTAGCTTGGTCATATGCATCAATAGACTTATTCTTGGCTTCTTTTGCTGTTTCAACCAGATTATCAGCTCTTGTGTCTAAACGATCAGCGAGCTCCCTAGCTTCCTGAGCTATTTCCGTCATTTTTTCTGATTGTTGACCAACCAATTGACTTCTAGCCCAAGCATCGTCCAATGCTTTTTTCGCTTGCGTTTCAAATGCGTTTTTTATGTCATTAAGATTTTGTTCAAGCTGAAAATAAGTAATTCTTAAAGAAAAATTCAAACTTATGTTGAAATGTTTATATCTTGAATAGAGTGTTTTTTACTACATTGTTACCACCTCTTCTTTAATTAAAATTTTAGCAATAGCCCAGGAGTTAGAGGCGTTTAACCTGTACCGGGAAGCAAGCGACATGAGACCTTTTTGTATTGACTTCTAGCATTTGGATTAACAGGGATTACATGTCTGCCCGGAATATTAATAAAAATGGGCACTTTCAGTTATTTTTTTAACAAATTTTTCCTTTTAGCCAGCAACGTGAAAATTTGCATGCAAGTAGGGAGCGATAGATGGTAAAGGAAAAAACGCTTCTGCCGACCTTAATCCACCCAGAAGTAGTGGCAGAAGCGGATTAACTTATTCCATTTTCGACAATCGCCATCCCCATGACCAAACATCTTACAATTTTGCATGCAAGTAAATTAACACTTACCCTTTCAGAATTTTTTTGTCTGCCAGCAGTCTTCCGCCCGGATGGCAATTGTGCAGGCTACTCTTTATAGATTAGTTAATTCTGGTTGGGTTGGGACAATCTCAATTTTTTTCTCCGAGATGGTTGCAAATGAAACATTAAAATTTTCTGGGTTAGTAGAGGATTAGTGCGACTACCTTTGTTAAAAAATTCAGTTATACAGAGTGTTTCGTTTCGGAGTTATTAACTGTAAAAGTCGAAATTTCCGCGAATTAGTATGGGATCGATTACAGGACGCAAAAGTGAATTAAATCGATTTCAATTTTCTGAGGTTGTAGAGGACCGAGAGCTTCAGAACCCTATTGAAATTGGTGAGGATCGAAAAATGGGAAGTACTTTTGAATTGTTTTAGGTCGAAAAATGCCACTTGCACACCCAATTTTGGTACTTAATAAATCGAAAACGGAAAGTCTCATCGAAAAACGGTTTGACACTCAAACTTTAGAGTCTCAAATACGTTCTGTTTGCAATACATCTTCCTATACCTAAAAATGGAAATTTGAAAAATTTGGGAAAAACTGGAAATAACAATTTTTGATGCGAATTTTTGACGATTTTTGATGATCCTCATCAGGAAGAGCTCGTCGAAATACGTGACTTCCATATTTTTTAGTTTCTTTATTCTTCATAGGAAGGGAGCTTATCGACGAGGAAATTTCGATACGTTAACTTTTTTTTCGATGACATCTGTACATTCGAATCACTCTGTATCTTTTCCTATCTAATTTTTTAATAATTTTTCAACGCAATCTTATAGAGGGATAATTAGGCTTTAACTTTACAATTAATGTGGAGTGGGTAATACAGGAGCGTATTTAGGGGATAAAAACTGGACTTTTTAAAATTTTCTCAAACAATCCTATTTTTAACCGGCATTATTTTATAATATTTCTCTTATTTACCAGTTCCTTCTGGGTTTATTTTCTTTCCCCATCATCTAAAAATACTCCACACTAATTAAAATAGCATATTTTTCGTTAAAGTGATAAATAAATAGTTTTTTTTGCATCGGGGCAGAAAAAATTTTAAAAAATTGAAATTTGCCTTGATAAAACAAAAGAAGCGAACTTGTTTTATATCAAAATTAAGTGTGTCAAAATTTCTCAAAAATGTCAGTTTTTATTGCAAGATTGAACGGTTCCTGGACCGAGTTCGGCTTAGAATATACATGGAAACGATAAAATGTCGTTCTATTTTGACTTCCGGTACATTTCATTGGACGAGTTACACATTAAATACCATTTTTATTGATTTTTCGATGATAAAAAAGCAAAGCAATTCAGTTTTTATCCCCTAAATACGCTCCTGGATGACCCATCCTAAATTTATTTTAAAGCCTGATGATCCCTCTATAAGATAGCGTTGACCAATTAGGAAAAAATAGATAGGTAAAGATACAGAGCGATTCGATTGTACAGATGTCATCGAAAAAAAGTCAACAAATCAAAATTGAATGGTCGATTGCTCCCTTCCTATAAAGAATGAAGAAACTAAAAAATATGCAAATGATGTATTTCGACGAGCTCTTTCTGATGACGTATATGGGATTTTAATTTGGATCTATTTTGGCCACGAAAAAATTTGCATATAAAATCGTAATTCCCATTTTCTCCCAAATTTTACCAATTTCCACTCGTTTTAGGTAAAGGAAGATGTATTGCAAAAATAAAGTATTTGCGATTCTAAAGTTTGAGTGTCAAAACGATTTTCGATGCGACTTTCCGTTTTCGAGTTATTAAGTACCACAGATGGGCCTGCAAGTGGCATTTTTCGACCTAAAAAAATTCAAAAGAGTTACTTCCCATTTTCCGATCATCACCAATTTTAATAGGGTTCTAAAGCTCTCGGTACTCTACAACCTCCGAAAATTTAAATCGATTTAATTCACTTTTGCGACCTGTAATCGATCCCATGCGAATTCGCGGAAATTTCGACTTTGACGTTTAATAACTCTGAAGCGAAACACCCTGTATAGCTCAATTCTTACCTAAGCTAGTGGCATTATCCATCTATTAACCCAGAAAATTTTAACGTTTCACTTGCAACCATCTCGGAAAAAAAAAATTAGATTGTCGAAAAACAGAATTAACCAATCTATAAAGAGTGGCCGGCAGAAGTGCCTTCCGGGCGGAAGACTGCTGGCAGACAAAAAAATTCTGAAAGGGTAAATGTTAATTTACTTGCATGCAAAATTTCAAGATGTTTGGTCATGGGGATAGCGACTGTCGAAAAATGGAGTAAGTTAATCCGCTTCTGCCACCACTTCTGGGCCGATTAAGGTCTGCAGAAGCGTTTTTTCTTTTACCATCTATCGCTCCCTACCTGCATGCAAATTTTCACGTCGCTGACTCAAAAATTTGTTTAAAAAAAATATCCGTGAGTGCCTATTTTTATTAACATTCCGGGCAGACATATCATTCCCTGTTAATCCAAAAGCCAGGAGTCAATACAAAAAGGCCTCATGTCGCTTCTTTCCCGGTACAGGTTGGACCCCTAACTCCCCTACTACAATGTTTGTTAGTAAAACTTGACGGACATAAAAGACTTTATTACTGAAGTCATTGAATAAAACTGTCGTTGATGGTGGGTCATCTTCACGGGCGCTATCTGAGGGCAACTGCTCAGATATAAGTCACATTGACATTAACTTGAGCCTAAGCCTAATAGTCAGCTTAATTATACGTAAGTGTTGCCACTTTTAAAGTGAACTTCAAATCACCTAATTCTTTGTTTAACTTAACATCACAATGGCTAGAATGTATTGGTGTATTAATAAGAGGAAAAAATAACTAGTGCTTCCTTAAGAAAAAGTAAATCGTTACCGTCTCAAGCACAATATCACTGTTATCGCTATTTCTGTCAGCCTCGTCGCTTTTATCTTGCATTAACGCAATGTTTTCATTGACTGTTTCCAAAGTTCTTGCAATTTCTTTCTCTCGCTTTCTAATATCTTGTACTTGGTGAATAATACTGTCTTTCCCAGTTGCTGTTTTTACTTTTTCGTGAAGATCATCAATATCATTTTCTAATCTGTCTAGTTCTACAGGGAATTCATCGTCAGCTATGACGGTGGGTCTTCGTTCAACTTCGTTCAGAATTTCTTTTAACCTTGCTAATTTGTTGTTGTGTGATCTGTAAGCATCTTGGACCAAATTGTAACAATCAGGACAATCTACAAAAAAATATATACATGAGAACTTATTAAATTTCTGAAGAGAATATCTATTGTTTTCGTTAAAGAAGAAAATAAAAACTTCTAAGGGCAAGAATTTACATAATCTAAGTTCTCTATGAAAATAGTGTGTTTGTGTCAGTCAATATCATGATTTAAAGTAATGCTAAAGAGATCATGACTTTCCTATTTCATAGGGCTATCATTTCTGTTGGTAATTAATATGAAATTTATTTTCTGATCACTAAATCCTGAAATTGTTATTAGCACTGGTTTTTAATTGGTATTTTTCTCCTTTCATGTTTTAATGCAGACATTTTAAATGTACAGTTGTGATTATAGGAATAAGCAGAATTTTAAAGTATGCAATCCTAATTAAAAGAGTAAATTAACTTTAAAAAAATTCAGTCAAGTGAGAACTATACTCCCCCCCCCCCCCCTTAACGTGAGCAAACCTCGGCCGTTCGATCTCCGCAAATCTGTGGTGTTACCCGCCGCCGACGGCACCAACGCCGTCTCAAATCCAGGCGCGGCCCGTGAGTTTTTTTACAGGTGGGTCAAAATTTTATGGGCAAGTAGTGATATCAACGCAACAAGCAAAATACACTTTTGTAATTAAGGGAGGTTTTCTAATAATGTGCCTAGTTTTGCCAAGAAATTATTTACCTACAAATAAACACCGCCAAAATCATAGAATAGGTACTGCAGAATACTGAACATTACTACTCTTGATGTTTATGACTTTCAGTATCACTCTTCTGTTTATGACTTTTTTCTATGTGTTTTAATACTCTAAGTTAGTAGATTTTAGCGGTTTTCGTTGTGATAAGTTTAGCTTCTCCTCAATAGGTGTCGCGCCTTGTACTAAAAGCCCAGAATATAAATAGAAAAAAATTCTGAGCTAAAAGTACCTATGACTATTCGTAAAATAAAATTAGGAACGCTGCCGAAACTCCGTTTTCTTTAATACCTACATACAATGCTGGCGACTAGACATAGTAATACGATATTTGTCTACGCCCGTGCAGGATGTAAGCTGTAGTAAATATGAGATTGCCAACAATTTTAAAAATATTTTATCGAGGAAGAACTTGTTGCCAATACACCTTTTAGAGCCGATCTAATTTTTTAAATAACAAAAAATTAAAAAAAAAGTTCTTGCCCCAACACAGGTGCGAACCCGCGAGCGTCGGATTACCTCGCTGCGGTTATATCCCTTGAGCTACGCTAGCTATGTAAGAAAATCGGTCCGATACCGTTAAATTCGATGGCTAGCGCTAGCCTGACAGAAATCGTATTTATAATTTTTTCTAATTTTGACATTTAAAGTGACACTTTGTAAAACTGATTGACGTTATGAAACGTCTTACTTTTTGTAACTAGTTACATAAAGTAAAATTTTATGCAATTGGTGACGAAAAATGTATTTCAAAATTAGTGACAAAAAGAATTATTCCATTTATTAAACTGTTATAATACACGATAACAACATAAATTATAAATTAATTAATTATTATTAATACACGATAACAACATAAATTATAAATTAATTAATTATTATAAATATTGATAACACAATTATTGCAATTATTTAAATTAATTCCCGACGACATACTTTTTTCATTGCTCGAACTTGCTGTTATTTGGGAGACGACGCACGTTGCATTAGATGTTTGACCAAATATTTCTTGCGCTATAAGTTTTTTATTATTCATGGAATTTTCAACATACCCCTCCGCAACAGAGCTAGATTTCCAACCTCCGTGCCTCTTTAATTTTAAAATATCAGCGCCACTGTCTGCTAGGAAAGTGGCAGAGCTTCTTCTGAAGCAGTGGCCAGTATATAGAACAGGATTTGAAAGACCAAGAAATTGTGCAATAACTTTTGGCAGACTGCTAAATGTGTTAATTCCCACAGGATTTCTGGTACATTTTCCATTCGCATATTTTACAAAAAATCTGTTGTGTTTAAGAATCTGGGGACGCAACTTAATATATTTTCTTAATATTTCAACAAGATTCGTATTTTCAATGTCTCCAGTGGTAATTGCAAACTGCCGTATAACTTTTGTTTTTGAAGGTGGGATATCAACACGAAAATGGCTTCCTTCGTCTATAACATTTTCAACTGGAAGAAATGTTAATTCTGCTTTTCTGCACGCTCCTGCCATTCCAATAATCATTGCAACCTTAGCCATTAAGTATTCTTTGTCATCAGCTTCCACTAAAAATTTGGCAAAATCTTCTTTACTAAAAACTTTTGACTTTTTAGCACTGTACCCGTCCGCTCGCCTTTTAATATATGCTACCAAATTTGTATATTTTTTAATATCAATATTCCTTTTCAGATTTAGTTCAGACCTTAACATTGAGTAAAGTGTCCATAATGTGGAAACTTTTAGATCTTTCTTACCCTCAAAATATGCAAGTAAAACTTTCTCATTAACATGTTTAATTTTCTTCTCATCACACCACGTAACAAATTTTTCGTATGCCAAATCATAAACTGCCTTTGACTTTTTGGGAATTACTGATACTAAAGCATTACCTGCTGCCTCTTCAATATCGCTTGGTAGCTCTTCAGATCCTGAATCACTCATTTTTTTAAAAATAAAACTAAAAATATATCAATCTCGCTAAAAACCTTCCGTTTAGACTTTTTTACAAAATGTCAAACTGACAACTAACATGAAGTAACAGCAACAAACTAGATTTATGTTTTAAAATTTTTATCAATTATATTAAACTTTATTTTTTTATTACTTTCTTCAAAATTAGAAAAAATCTTGTATGCAATACGTTACGAAATGAAATTTTGTGTAACTTGTGAGTTTTTGCGGAACTCACTTCGTTCGTTCCGCAAAAATCTCACGCGTTACACAAAATTAGGCATTTCGTAACTGATGGCATAAATAGCTATTTTATGTTTAACCACTAATTAAAATTGTTATTACAATGCGCATATTAGGTACCTAATTAGTTTTTCTTTTTCCGAACCAAATGTTTTGAAATAATATATTTTAGGGGGCGGTTTGAGAGTATTTCCATAGTGGGAGTGGCCAGATATTATTGGTGGGCCGTCGACCAATTGTGTCTCTTTTTAACTTCCTAAAGCGCGTATGTCTGTTTCTCTCTTGCTTTTAATGAATTTATATCGTCCAAATAAACCTATAAGATCAATTTACAATATGACCCAGCCCGGAACAAGCTTGGATATCCTTTGACGATGGCTGGCTTGACTTTATTCATTCTTGGGGAGTTTTAGCATGGAACTTTGAAACAAAAGATTCTTTTTTGGTTTTAAAAAATTAAAAAATAAATTATTAGGTAGATCACTGAAAATTTTAGGTGGGTCATTGACCAAATGACCTTATGGACGGGCCGCGCCTGCTCAAATCGCGTATACGCGGAGCTGAGTGAGAAGCGTTTCTACTGAGCCAAAATAAAAATTTTGAAAAACCTGTAACGACAAAAGTTGTTCCTTAATAAAGAAATATTTTTTGTCAAAAAACTTTTTCTCTAAAACCGGTGGTTCAGCAGTTATAAGGAAATAAACAACTAAATTGTTTATAAGAATTGATCGCGCTAGAATTTTTCAATCCTGATAATTTTGGCTCAATCAACACCTAATTCTCAATGCTCATGATTTTTTTTCAGATTTTTCTGAGCAATCCTTTTGGTAATGAGGGTGGGGGACAGCAATTTTTAATGGTTTTCCCTGAAAATGATTTAAAAAATGCATAAAAAATATATCAAATATATTGTTGAATTCGTGCTGAAGTAAGCTTTCATTTGATACCCTACACGGTGCCCTTGAATTTTTTTCATTTCCCAATTAACCCCCTGAAATTAACCCCCCGAATTAAAATTTAACTTTTTATACTTCACGTCCATAATTGGGCCACCACATTCTATATCTGTGCTAAATTTCAAATTTTTACGTCGAATAGTTTTAGAGAAAATCTCCGGTGACAGACGGACGGACGGACGTACACCGAAGTGATTCCATAAGTGTTCGGTTTTGCTAATTTTAGCACGGAACATTAAAAATAAAGAACTAAACTGTAAATAGTTTTTTTTTATTAAGCTTGATTAAGGAGAACACTAAACTTAAATTTTTTATTTTCAATATTAAATGACAGGTCATAATACCTATGCATCCTCTATGCCGATCATACTTATTTTCCTTGCACCTATTGCATCTTCGGCCTTCAACGTTGTCCAAGCAAGGACACTGGCCTGACGCATCACACTGCATATCTCTGGAACCAACAAGATCACATTCGCAGTCTTTACAACCGTCCAAAGAAAATCCGTATTTCCTAGCTTCGCAGTGATCACATCGCAATCTAAACATAATAAAAGAAATACAAACAATAAAAATAATAATCACTGTGGTTAATTTTATTACAAAGACAAGATTGTAAACACCTGTTTCTTTTTTTATCTAACGCATCCCATGTAGACTTAAAGCCTAAGTACTAACGTCCGTGGGCTTCTGAAGAGAAGGGAAATGTAGTGTATTAATACGGGATTTAAAGCATTGGAGGTTGGGACGGAAGCGGAAAACATTAGCAGGCAATTTGTTCCATTTTCTGGAGACCCTAGGTATGAATGAGCTAGAGAAGTGGTCTGTTTTAGGCTTTTGTAGCTGGACAGTAAAGGGATGCATACGTAACGCGCCTCTTGTTGTTCTGTTAGGAACAGTTAAGGGGGGAATAATACCGGCTAGTTCTTCAGAGCAGTTCTTCAGTACCGGTAGAAAAGGAATAAATCCCCAACAGCGAGAGGACTGGGTCATTGATGAGACGAGTGGCTCTCTTTCGATATGTTTAGTGTCGAAGGTGATGCCGCACCCCAGATGTGGGAACAGTACTCTAGGTTAGGTCTTATTTGGGAAACACAGAGAGTGTATAAGTTGGAAGAGGAGAAGCATTTTCTGGCTAGAAAGAGAAAACCAGGCTTTTTAGCTGCGGTTACTGAAGTAATGTGTTTGTGCCAGCTGAGATCATGTACGAAAGCGATGCCAATAAGATGGAACGTTTCATTGTTCTGTAGGGTTTGGCCATTCATGTGAATGGGGTAAGCATTGCCAGATTTTTTGCGTGACAGGGAGCAATATTGGGTTTTGTAGGTGCTGAACTGAACAAGGTTCTTGGCACCCCAGTCTAAGATTAATTGAAGATCTTGGGAAAGGGATAGGTGCATAGATCTGCGTCTATTATCCTGCTCTTGATTCGAGACTTGTCTGGAAAAGTAAATATTGGAGTGAAGAGTACCATCGTCAGCATAACTGTGGATTTGATTGGTAGTTGAAGAGAGCAGGTCATTAATATGAAGAAGAAATAGGGTTAGTGCCAGGATTGAACCTTGGGGGACACCAGCATGGATAGGATGGAAGTTAGATGAGTGACCATCAACCACGACAGATAAGCGCCGATTAGAGAGGAAGCTACCGATCCAGATACATAGTTTGGTAGGAAGACCGTAAGAAGGCAGTGTGTTGAAGAGTGCGGCATGCCATAGTTGATCAAAGGCCTTGGAAATATCAATAGCAACAATCTGAGATTCGCCATGAAATTTGAGAGACTTGTTCCAGTTATGTGTGGCAACGCTAAGGAGACCTGTGCAAGTAACTTACAAATACAGTATAAACTGATTTAAATATTGAGTTATCATTCAAGTTTTAAAATATTTTTAGATGAATTATACAAAACATACAGAATAGGATAAGCAATAAGTTGTTTTGCAAGATTACTACCTACCCTGTAACCCCAGGCCTACAGTAACACTGTCCACTGTACAGATCACACGTTCTGTTGAAAGAACCAATGGGATCACAGTTACAACTGTGACCTCCCTCGCCGCTCTGAATGTTATAATAGCCCTCTTCAGGCTGATCACAATTTTTGCCAATTATGTGATCTTTGCATAAACAGGTTCCAGTACTGGAACCGCATATGGGTTCTCCATTTGGATCAGGTTGTGTACCCAAAGGGTAACATTCGCAACGTTTACAATCACCCTTGGGAAGAACCAACGCATTACCATAGAAACCTAAAAATGTGGATAATTTATATCTATGTTTATTGATTATTTTATAGATTCTACCAAATATCCTAACATAGTAGTATGGATATGTGTCAAAATATATGGGGGCTTAAGAATATTGCTTCCAAACCTTGAAAAGAATATACAAACCTTAACCTGTTATATCTTCTAATCAATCGATATAGCAAATAACTGGATTTTTACGTTTTAAAAACATTACCTGGTAAACAAATTTCGCATCTCGATCCTCCAGTATTATGAATACATCGCAAACACTCTCCATTCGTAGTGTTACAATTTCCTATAGCATTAGTATCAATGTTTTGGTTACATTCACACAGTTGACATGGAGTCGGAGGACCAAATCTACCGGTCGGATCACCATAGTATCCGTCAGAACAAACATCACATCTGTGACCGGAATATCCTGTAGGGCATTCCGTGCACATAATGACATCTTCTTCAATTTGGATACAAGCACCATCATCGGGGCAGTTGCAAGGTATACAGTCACTTGGGGTCCCTAATTGAAAAAAAGTAGAATAAGTTAACGATAAATTTACAACTAATGAAAGGCTATACCTCACTTGATATTTATAATTATTTTTTAGTATAAGTCATTGTTTCTTTACCTTCCAAAGCATTTCCATAGTATCCCCTGGCACAAAGATCACAATTCTCCCCAGTCGTATGGTGTTCGCAAATACATTTTCCAGTTTCAGATTCACAAATACTAGCATGTTTATTACAATCGCAGGGGATGCAATTTGTAAAAGGACCACCGT
Source organism: Philopedon plagiatum (assembly GCA_963971165.1). Lineage (NCBI taxonomy): Eukaryota > Metazoa > Arthropoda > Insecta > Coleoptera > Curculionidae > Philopedon > Philopedon plagiatum. The sequence goes on along the minus strand of OZ020194.1, from coordinate 22,580,364 downwards.
GAGCTGGGGAATGTCTAAAACCTGCTGCGCAGGACTCGCAGAATTGTCCAATATATCCTAAAAGTCCAGTAATAATTATTAACTCTTATTACAAATAACATATTTTATAGGAAAATATAATATGACTAACAACATACCTTGAGGGCATTCACAGAATTCCATCCATAGAGCAGGTTGTCCTGCAGCTCCTCTGGAAGCAATTTCTAACTTTACATCATCCAAAAATCCGACACCTTGTGGCGAATATGTACCTCTGATTTTAACTGCAGTAAGATTCGTTAAAACAGAAATAAATGCTCTGGAACTCAGTCGTGGTTGCCATTGGAAATCTGGATGTTCGTGGAGTCTGAATTTATATGTTTGAGACTAAAAAAGTAAGAAGTTGAGCAACGTCTGTAACATTGTGGAGAATTTTAGTTTAGGCAAGCATAAAAATGTTTTAACACCAGGCTATATATATATATATATATATATATATATATATATATATATATATATATATATATATATATATATATATGAAGTATGAACTCTCAATTTTCTGTAACAAATCCAGCCGATTTACATTCACGTAAAATAATAAGAGAAAAGCCTAAGACTTTTTTTGTATTTAACTGTTCAATAGGTATAAATATTTAATGTAGGTATCAATTTTTTTGTTGAAAGAAATTATCGATTTCGGAAAGCAGAATTTACAAAAAAATAATTGTAGAACGTAGTGTACCTACTGGTAAGGCTCAATTTAATTATTTAATAAATTTTATTTTAAAAAAGACAAAAAAATAAGCCGAGTCCCAATCAGACCTGAACACCAGAGCAAACCTAGATATCTTAAAAGGAGTTGCTTTAAATTGCATAAGCTCTTAAAATACTATATTCTATCCAATTTAGTATGAGAAAACAATTGAACAAGAATTCACCCTATTGGTCAGTTCCATGGACAGTTTACATATCACAGTCAGAACATATTTTAGCAATCACAATATTCATATTTTCTTTCCTGACAATCACGGAAGAATCAGATTTCTTTCTATACGTGTTGGCGAAAGTGCATTAGAAAAAGACAAATAAAAAAATAATATGTTCAAATTTTTATCGGTTATATACTTCGAAAGATTAGTCATCGCAAAATTCGATTCTTTCCTGAAAAATTTCCAACGGAATCCGATTTTTTTCTGTCCTTGTTAGCAAAAGGGGCATTAGTAAAAGACAAAGAAAAACGATGTTGTTGCCAATAAAAAAGAATAATCAAACATTTTATCACATCCGCCTGTGTTTGTGCAAGTACCTATTTCTGGTTATCTACTGTGAAAGTTTAATCGGAATTGTCATAAAAAATAAATTTGTAATCGGGCAAAATACTATAATATCTAAATAATAATAACTAAATAAAGTTTTATGATTTTATAAGAAAAGACCTTTGTTTTTACTGAACACAAACAGCATTTGCAGAAATCTTGTTTTTATTAAGCAAAACAGTGTCACCATAGCCACATTAACCTTCTTATTTTATACTACTTAAAATTATTGTTTTCTACCCCTCTAAGTAGCAATACTCCCTCTGACCAATAATTTGAAATAAAAGGATCGTAGAAAAAGTTTTAAAATAAATAAAGAAAAAATAGCAAAAATGAGTAAATACTTTTATTAAGATAAACAATTTATAATAAGGTTAAAAAATATTCCCTATTCTCCGATATATAATGAAACTGGATCTATAATACAGCCTACCAGCGAACAGTGACGTTTGTGTGAGTTAAAGACGAGATAAAAATTGTTTAATCGAATATACCAAGTAGTTTCACAATTTTTAACTGTAAATGTTGAGTCTTGGTTCCAGAAGGATAGATATACTTTAAATTTTATTATATCCTCAACTTTATATCAGGTCAGCGTTCCTGCTACTCATTCCCATAACGCCCGGTCCAAGTAATGTAAAGAAGAACAAATATGTACCTTGCGTAATATTTCAATAGTTGTTAGTCAGTCCCAGGTTCATAGAACACAGGAATTTAAGCTGCTTTATATAAACTTTTTAAGTATATTTTTACATTGCAAAAAAACTTATATTATGGGACAGGTTTCAAATAATATGTCATGTTTAAGTTTCTCATAACCTAACTTTCTACCAGCTGTAAAAATTTTACGAGTATGAGAGAGAAAGAAGACGAGAGAGAAAGAAGACGAGAGAGAAAAAAATAAGAGAGAAAGAACATGAGAGAGAGGCATAATTGATTTCTCCGTTTTAAAATGGGTTTCTCTGATCATTCTCAAATTAAATTGGATACGGTATAGAGTCTGATTCTTAAATTAAATAGATTCGGAAAACTAATTTGGTTTACTCAGATTACTAGAACGCTTGACTTGGGAAAGGATAGGAGTCAGGCTTGGTGATTTTATTTAAAAAACGATAATCGAAACAAGATCTACATTTTTCTGCGTTTTTCTTCACAAGTGGCCGGGAAATTCTAAGCACTATTTAAAGATTCTACTACTCCAAGCTACAACAGCTATATTTTCATCTATTTTTCATTCGAGAAATTATTTCTTTTATTACCCTTGGGAGTTTAAAAATAATTATGAAAAAATTATAAGAACTGCTTTTTAAATTTCGCACAAATTTCATTTTCACAGAAAACAAGTTATATTGAATCATTATGTACCTGGATATTTGGCACAGGATTAGACTGTGCGAAAATAGTATTAGTAATACGATTGCCACTGCCTTCCAATACAACATCAACGGCGGTAGGTATTGGTCTTGTGTCTCCAATCCTAAATAAAAATTCCAGAAGTTGGTTGTAGGCAGCTCTTTGATCTCCCAAAAATCTATCTGGTGCTGAGAAATACACTGCTTCTTCGTCTTGAGCTTGCACACCAATACCTAGAAATCACATTTCAACATTTTGGCTTGTTCCATATTAATATGTTTTAAACCCCCCTGCATATCGATGCCTCAATCAAATACTGCCACATTTCAAAAATTATGGTTTTGAGAAAAACGATAATGAAAGTTTGATGTTCTCTAAAATATATTTTTTTTATGGAATATAGTCAGAAATGTTTTAAAATGTAGATGTTAATGTGGGTTATTAACAAAAGTGCCGAACTTGCACTTATTAATTGCATTTTTGTGATAAATCACATAAATGGCGGTTATAACTGCCAAATTTTGAAGGAGAAAATTTACTTTTTTAAATCAACACTGCCACATTTAAAAATATGGCAGGGTTTTGTAACTAATTTGATCTAGTTTTTACAATATACTGCCATATTTGCACTTGTGGCAATTTAACATGACGAAATATTTTGACGGTCTAAAAATATTAGGTTATGTAGAGGCGCCATAAGTCGAAATAAGTTTAAATGTCCATGAAATACTGAAGTGCTTTTTAATTAAATATTGCCACATCTCGAAATGTGGCATTTGCTAAATATATTTGTTGAACGGTAAGTGCCATATTATCAATTGTGGCACCTAAGAAAAAGATGTTAACTAATTTTTAGAGAAGTATGTAAAATTATGGCAGTATTGTACTGAATTTTGAGTTGTGGCGAAAATATTGATGTGTTTTTTTTTAATTTTGGGATATATTTCGAGTTGTGGCTGTATTTCATTTAAAAGAAAACATTATTTCCTTTCGGTCTACATAAAAATGTAATTTTTTGTATTTTTTGACTTGTGGCGGTATTGGATTGAGGCATCGATATTTAGTCAAAAACTGAACCCCATTTAATGTTCAGTGAGTATTTTGTGAAGGGTATATGCGTAAATATCTATTTCTTTGCATATACCTGTAATATTGACAAATAATTTAAAAAACATTAAATGAAATATTGTCATGCCACATACATATGTAAGGAATTACTCTGGGAAGAAAGAATCCAAATCTTTATTTTAAACAACTAAACGGGAATATAGAGCTTCAAAGGAGTTCTTGTCTCGGTTTTACTTATATTCAGAGTGATTTTTAAACATTATGGCATTAACCGAAATAATAGAGTTGTCTAAAGAATTTATCTTAAAACAACCAATGTTTTCAGTTGTAAAATAGGTAACAACACAACTAGCTTGTTCCGATTTAGAAAGTCCGGTACACTATATGTTTAACTAATAGTACATGTTTTGACAAAATATAACAATTTTTTATGTTTCTGGAGCCATATTTTTAAATACAATTTAATTCTAGTAGATATATGACTGAGATATGACTATTTTCCACAAACTTCGTAAGATATTTTAAATGAAGTTTTTTCAGCTATTACATAATATACTGAAATTTATGCCTTGCAAATTAGATTTTCACAACTAACAGAAAATATTATTTTGCAGTTGAATCAAAATACGTACTTTGACTAATCCCTTCATATTTAATTTGGACGTTTCTACCGAACTGGTCTTCAGCTCTCCACTTCTCTGGACCTTTCGCAAAACTGGACTCAAGAGCATATTTGGAATATCCTATATGGAAGAAAATAGTTTATATTTTAAATATGTTCATATTCTACATAAAAAATTTAATTTGTAGGTATGCTTTTAAAAATTTAATTCAGAATACTTTTGCGTTCCTAATATTTTATTTTTCACACTGTAATGACACGATAAGTATAACTGCCTGAGAAAAGGTGTCACAGAGTAAATTGGCATAACAGTATGAAAAAAAGTATCGCAGACAATGATACAAATAGAAAAGATATATAAAATGTACAATTGTCAAGAGCGTATTATCCAACAAGCCTAGGAAGCCCAGGGTTACGGCGCAAAACTTTTAGGGGCGGCACGCGAAAGATGCCCTTTTTAAAAATAAAAAGGAACAGCAAAACGAGTTAATGAAAATAAAAAACCACATACTTATAATATAAAATTACTGTAAAGGTCGGAATTTTCTTCTATGTACTTCTTAATTTATATACTTTTTGTAATTTCAGCAGCAGTACTTAAAAGAAGATTGACAATCTGAATGGGACGCAAAATAGGGACCGGCTTAGGGCGCTTGCATGGCCTAATATGCCACTGACAATTGTAAGGTATTCGTGTTTATTATGGATACACAAATTAGTTTCAATGACGCTGCCTATTACTAAATAACCCTGATTGGTATAAATTTTTTTGATGTAGGAAGTTTACCAATAGTCAGCATTCTAGTTCTTTTGAAATCTGTACTCTTTACCTGGTGCAGATCGACATTTAGATGAGTGTCCGTAACAGAAACAAGGGGTGCACCCAAATTCGTTTTCCAAATCCAGATTAAAGAATCCAGGTTTACATTCCTGGCACTGTTTTCCTTCAACATTTTCCTTACAACTGCAAACTCCAGTTGACGGGTCGCAACTAGGAGCATTAAAAGCAGATCCTGCTTCGGAGCATCCACAACTTTTGCATCCAGATTTGGTAAAGTCATAGTGATTGTCGGCACATCTAAAATAGAAAAATGTTTTATTAACAATTTTCGTAATATAATTTTATAGGAATTTTTTTATAAGCAGATGTAGAAAAATTGACACATTTTAAGTTTGTTTTCTATATCTTTTGTTTTCTTTTTTTTCGAAAATATTTTTTCTAATATCAATTATTTTTATATTGGTTTCTAAAATCTTGGATTTTAGAAAAATTTTCCTTTCAAAAATAGCGCTTTAGATCATTTTTTTTTTCTAAGAAGTGTTTTCAGAAATTTAATTTTTTTAAATTTTCATTTTCGAAAAAATGACTTCCGAAATATTTTTTTTGAAAAAATTATGTTTTGGAAAAGTTTGTTTTTAAAAATCTTTTATGGACTCAAAGTTAAACGATCCGCAGTACCAGATTTATCTAAGCCTTAGAAAATTTAACTTTACTGGTCGGACCATTCTCCGCCCGATCACTCCGGGTATTTTAGAAATACCCGGTTACACTGCTTGCATTTAGTCGTTATACATACATAGCAATTGCAAATATTATCGCTTTCACGCTGATGCTATCTAGTATTTTTATTTTGGCATTACTAGCAATGATCTAGAATCTACATAATATATTTTTTGCTCGCTCAAGAAGTACCGTTAGACACATACTGCTTATACCAAGCGGAAAACTTTCATCACACATCGAATAAGTTTTATTGACGAACCCTTTTGAGTAATTCACATTTCGAAGTAATTTGAAATTTTTCTGGTTTTGCGTTTCCAAAAATTATTTTTTTCTCGCAAAGTGCACAAACTTTTCGTCTGATTTGTTCGTGACTATTAACGCTGTTCATTTAGTTGCTTATCATTTTAGTTGCCATAAAGCCAAAACAGCACGTTACAAAAAAACTCAATCACCAAATCCAAAACATCTTGTTACTTTAGCTGAACACTTTTCTTCAACTTCTTTTATAATATTATGATATTATTCTTCTTTGCAATATTATTCAACTATGGGAATTTTCCCACAAATAGCAGAAATTGGACGAACCATTTGCCTATGTGAAATACTGGCTGACCGCCAATCTCTGTCGTCTGTCTACGTAGCCTCAGCGCCTATGCATATGCAGAAGCAAATATTTTAAAATTATTTTTATTCTCAGAAAACTTACAAAACACGCATGACTTCTTGTATGTATGTATAAGTATTATACGTAATACATATGCGTTGACGTATTCAAAGCACATCAGTGATTATATATTGAAGTTTCACATTATTACAATATTAACAACTTAAAATTAATCAAACCCAAGCAAATATAGAGAAAATGGTATACTACGTAAAAAAAATAAAATAAAATTAACGTGTTTTACGGTTTTTTTAAATAGCAAATACTTTTTGACATAAAAATTATTTACATTTTTAGGGGTTTTTTTAACCCCTTGGAATTTGAGTTTTAAAAAATCCCTTCTTCGAACCCCTACACCCTAAAATAAATCTGTATGCCAAAACTCAGCTTTCTATGTCAAGTGGTTTGAGCTGGGTCGTAATGAATGATTGAGTGAGTCACAGGATTTTATATATTAGTATAGATTTGTTATACGTACTATTCCGTTAAAAGTAAAAAAAAATAAACAATTTATACCTGTCACATTTTTCTCCTGTTACTCCAGGTTTACACTGGCATTTGCCTTCTGAGTTACACTGTTGAAACAAAGATCCAGTTTCATGGCAACTGCAAGCTGTACAGTAACCGTCTTCTCTCATGTAATAATTGGGGCGACACCTTTCGCAATTTGGTCCGTCCCTGTTCGCTGTACAGTCCAGACAATGTCCACCATGTCCCGTTTGTTCGTAAAGTTTGGCATCGAAGACGCATCGGTTAGAGAAACTATTACAATTGCATTCTGTAAATAAAAAAAAAATATTTTTTTTTATCTAAGACAGCCCACGTAGACTTTACGTATTAACGTACCGTGGGCATTGGCGTAGCTAGTGGAGGGCTAGGGGGCTTAGTCCCCCTATTGGAAAATTAGCCCTCTTCCCTAAAAAATGTCAAGATAAAAATCATTTTACCTATTTTGTTTCTAAACTCCCGAACACCCTGGATTTTTTGCCGAGTTAGATCCTTTATAATGTTTTTGTTTTTAAACCGATTTTAACAGTTCTCTGGCCATTTTATAGATTTTATAGATAATTTCATTGGGAATGTGCTGTATTTCTTTAATGATGAGTCATGTATTATATCGGGGCGAACCAATGTATGTTTTTGACCTATGTTTTGAACCCCTTGTAGAGAAATTGAGGCTGGTATTTCTTTACTAATAATTTATTGATAAAGTTCCATGTATTCCTAACTTTTTATATTCTGAATCATCACGTTATCTCCATTTTTAGAAGGGATATGCATTTTATAATAAAACTCGACTGTTTTTAAACCTTTTTTCATTGAGACAATTTTAAAACAGTAATAAAATTTAAAAATTAAAATTAATAGCGTGTATTATGTCCTCCTCTAGCTGCAATAACAGAACTAGGGGCGTCAATCCTGGGATATCGGGATCCCGGAGTATAAACCAGACTCGAAAATCCCGGGATCGATTAATATTTTTGGGATTAGTCTCGAAATGTTCTTTAGCGAAACCGGCAGCGATGTAGAAGAAACTGAAGGTATGGAATAAGGCGGAAGTTTTGGAAAAAATTTACTTTTTGGAAGTAATCATTACCTATAATCATGACCTCTGTGTATTGGTGTCTAGAGTTAGACAAATAGTTCGAACATTTAGAAAATCGCCAACTAAAAATAATATACCATGATGATCATGGGAAAGAGCTAAAAGTTATATTATATTGCAAAACGAAATGGAGCAGCTTACTTGACATGCTCGAGCGTTTTACACTTTTAGAAAATTTCATAAAAAAGATCTTATTGATCTAAACATAACATCAATTTTGGAGTCAGAAAGTGAGGTTCTTAAAGGTGTTGTAAAAGTTCTCCAACCCATAAAAATTGCAGTTGAAACCCTATGCCGTCGCGATATAGATTTATTATGGAAAGCAGATGCGGCTTTAAAGTTCATGTTGAAGGAATTACCCCGAATTAAAACACCACTCAGTACGGAACTACAAGGGTAACTGAACAAGATGACTGCTTCAAAACATCAAATATTTCCCATATTAAATCTTAATTGGAAACACTTTTAATCAGCCTAGATACAGACAACGAAAGTAAAACAGAAATCAGCGACGAAGATGACATTCTCATTGCAAAAATTCTGAGAGCAGAAGAGAATGAACCATTCATCGTCAAAGTGCAAAAAACATTACTAAAATGTTCAGTCATTACAAAAGCAAACCAGTAATAAGACCCAGCAGATGTCCGCAATCCTTTCTCAACAAATTGATTTATTTGCAAATGATGGCAGTCGCGAACGAAACCTTTGAATTCCAACTAACCATTCAGCCCACAAGCATAGAACACGAGAGAAATTTCTCTTTCGCAGGAGTTTTCTGCAACAAAATACGTTCAGCCTGAAAGACGAACCACTGAACGCCCTAATTTTTTTGGCGGTATTTTTTTTAATAAGTAAAATTTATAGATACATATATTTTTTGTATTTAGAATCGTTTAGGTGCTTTTTAGTATATTTGAATGTTTAAATCTAATAAATAAAAATTTTAATATTTTAACACCTTTAAATTTTTTTCGGGACTAATCCCGGATTGGACAATAAAATCTCGAAAATTCCGGGATTAAAAAAACCAGTCGGGATTGACACCACTAAACAGTACGCATTCTGCTAGGTATTAAGTGAATAAGACCATTCTTTCTTGAGGGAATAAATTATATTCTTCATAAAGTGCTAACCTTAACGCCTGTAAAGTACCTGGTTGCATAGGGCGACGACGAACGGCTCTTTTCAACTGATCTCAGAAATCAGAAGTGTTCAATGGGGTTCAAATCCGGACTACATGCAGGCCCATCTAACCGTCGAATACCAACCTCATCTAAATATTCGGCTACCACCCGTGCAACATTCTCGTGCATCAATATAAATTGTTTACCGATTAAGAGAGCAATTGGGACAATTACTGCCTCTTAAAAAATATCTTCAGTATACCGAAGCGCATTTAGTGTTCCATTTTCCACAAATATTAGTTTAGTTCGCGCATCAGTTGAAATGCCCGCCCACACCATAACATGATAAGATATTAAGTACCTCTGTTATAGTGCATTTGGCAAATCTTTCTATTGGTCTCCTATAAATGTGTTCACGACCATCCGGCGACCGAAGACAAACCCTCGACTCATCTGCGAAGACAACATTACTCCACGGCTCTACAGACCAGTTTAATGCTATATTTGATTGTTTTGATTTATTGTACTGTTTGGGTGATATTGGGCCAAAACTGGGCTTCTCAGTGAATCAAGTTTCACGTAATGGATTGAGACCCGCAAAAATACAACTTTGTCGATTATTTCGAATGTTTATCACGTCATTCCATAGGTACTCCAAAAAGTGCTGTGAGTGCAAAATAATAGTGAACTTTTTTGAAAAAAAAAAAAAAGGAAACATTAAAACCAGAATGAAATTAAAATTTTATCACGCTGTCTCTAGGAAAAGAAGCATTTCTGGACCTGGAATTTCTTTTCTTATTCTTGGCCGAAAAATAAGCTGCTAGATTTTGGTACACCCGTATAAGATGATGAAATATCAGTGACAAGTGATAATACTATTAACACGAAAATAGAATGAAAAATTTGCTGAATGAAGATTTATTCAGGCAGCAAATCAAAAAAGCAGTTCACACGCAAACTGCAAATAAAAATTTTTCATTCGATGGAAAGGTGACAAGAGAAAAGTTTTACAGACGTTTAAATACAGAGTGTTCGGAAATATTTTTCTCTTTTTAAAGAGAACCCTGCTATAAATCCTGGATACATTTTATTTTTAAATTCCTCATTGTGTGTACCTAACAAAAGTGAGAATATTCTATTATTTGAAAACAAAATAGTAAAATAAATGTTTCGAATGTCCCAAAGAACGACAGGAAAGAAATAAGGCCGCATTACAAAATATGTGATAATGTGAAAATACTTATTTGAAAAATATTTTTTGCTATAATAAATAAGTATTTTAAACAAACCTGCCTACCGAAGTAAATTTACCAGGCGCGGCTCATCCATAAATTTATTTTCAGTGATCCACCTAATAATTTATTTTTTAAAACCAAAACATCTTTTCTTTTCTCCCAAAAAAGTGCAATCCGTTGGATACGGTTATTAAAAGAATCCGGATTATCCGGAACCGGCCGAGAACTTGAATACGGATTCGGAATCAAAATAAATTCGCATCGGCTGTATACTAATGCAAAGTGCAAAGAGAAAACGGAATCGGAATCGAGTGTAAGCGAACAACACGGTCTGCGATGTGGCATATTTGATCTTATGCTTTCTCTTTCTAATGACCTTTCCTAAAAAAAGATAGCATAGTTATCGGGGTAACGGGTATCATATGGGATGAGACCCATTGGTTAAACTAGGCCCGCCTCACCCGAACCGAATTCAAACGAGAACGAACGACGCCGACGGTGCCTTCCTATCCCTAACATTCGACTTTGAATGATACCGATACCGCATCGACCTACCTAGCCGTGTATCCGGATAGAAAATGTTTTAGTATTGCATGCATACGTATACATGATCTGTCGCGCGGTTCAAGAAATGGATTCGTATTCGGATAATGGATACGGATATTAGCTGATTCCGATTCCGTATTATCCGGATATCTAAAGAATACGGATATTTACAACACTAGTGTATAATGCGGACGAAACTGGTCTTTATTACCGTGTCATGCCTAATAAAACCACCGAACAACTAAAACGTTTTCTTTGACGGATGATAAATGTACAGGGAGAAAAGCAGCGAAACAACTATTGACTACATTTTACTCTGTGCAAATATGGAAGGCGAGAAAGAATATCCACTGATCATAGGAAAAAGTAAAAACCCTCGTTGTTTTAAGGGTAGCCATATTAATAAATTGCCCTTAGAATGGCTTTCCAACAAAAAGGCTTGGATGACGTCAGAAATTATGACAAAATGGCTGCATAAATTTGATATGAAAATGAAAAATCAAAACAGGCGTGCGCTTTTGTTTTTGGATAATGCTACTTCTCATTCAAAAATATTGCTAGATAATGTCAAGTTAGTCTTCTTGCCTCCAAATACCACTTCGCATTGTCAGCCGTTAGATCAAGGAATAATTCAGAATTTCAAGATATTATACCGGCAATACCTTATTAAAAGGCTTCTAACGTTCATTGACAGTGGATGTGATTTTGAAGCTTCTGAAAAAAGTTTAAATTTAACGAGTGCCCTTATATGGATAACAAGTGCCTGGAAAAAAGTTTCTCCACTCACAATTAAAAAGTGTTTCTCCAAGGCCGGATTTTTTGAGATTGTCCAAGAAGAAGCAATTTTTTGCGAAGAGGATGAAATACCCCTTGCCCAGCTCTTTCCCTCAATTAATAATAAAATTGTGAGTTTGAAAGAGTTTGCTTTGATTGATAGTGACGCACCTACAGAGAGTCCCAATTTGAGCATATCAGAAATTGTTGAAGAACTAGCTCATAATGACGAAGAGCAAAATTCTGACATCAATAGTGACGCGGAGGAATGCGAAAATCCTGAAACTACTTTGACGAATATGGGTGAAGTGTGTGCAAAATTAAGAGATGTTCAAAATTATTTACTGTGTAATAACAATGGTGAACTAGCTATAGATGTCTATCAAACTTTACTAAAATGCGAAGCTGAAGTTTTTAAAACAAAATTAAAAAACCTAAAGCAAACAAAAATTGAAATGTATTTTAAAAATTCTTAAAAACACATAAAATGCATGCATAAAATTAAATTTGTTATAAGTACAATAAATGTTGTAACTACATATATGTACCTATACTATTAACACTTATGCACATATGTACTTAGATTTAGATAATGTTTTTGGTAGGTATATATTTTATAAAAACGTTTGTTCGCTATATGTACGTGAATATGCACCTAATTAAATAAAAAACAAATCTCTAGAAACCCCTCTGAGTAAATGTTTACTTTTTGTACAAATAATATCTGTTACCTGGCAATACTGGCCACCCTTCTATAAAGGCCAATTATTCTTAATTTTATGGTGGCCCTTATAGACAAGTTTTACTGTATTATTTGTATATTAACCAACCAAAAGTTCTCATTTAAAACTCTATTTTCAAATTTTGTTCACTAATAGAAAATGGTCTCTCTTTTCACAAAACCACGGCATTAATAGACAAGAACTGGTAGCTAAAAATTCTGTGCGTTCAAATAACTTCTTACAAACCTTAAAAATAATTTCCTATGGGAAACTTGACACTCTTTACTGCCCATACATAATACGCCTATTTAATTTATGCGTAGGCTGCGTATAAAAGGGCATTAAAATAAAAGGTGTGGGCGTCGGGTTTTTGTTTTTATTAATGAATGCAATTTTGTTGTTTTACAATTTCTGTATAGGCATTTTATTCATACACTGCAGAAACAAGACTTGCATTATGTTACACAAATAACGTAGGTTGGGTGATGATAAAAAATACAACGTAAAAATATCAATATCGATATCGATATCGGAGACCATAAGACACGCACGGTCTAACAAGGGGGGAGGGGACATTAGGAGAGAAAGGAATGACCCATGATACATACTAAAACTAGAGTCTTAGTATCATGGGAATGACCCAACTAAGGCGGTGGTAAAGTAGAACTGTCTGAAAAGGTACAGGAAGGGCTACAGTGAGTGGTACGGTAATTTATAGAGATAATGATTATGTCGGCAGAAGAGTAAGAGCAATAAGAAATACGAATATATTTTTATTGCATAAATCGTTTAAGGAAGTCATTACTAGAGACCGGATTTGAATATTAAAAAAAAATTAAAAAATTAGGGGGGGGGGGGTCTGGAAATTTCTTCAAAATGTTAACTAATATGTCATTTTCGGGGTTATTAAGGTCAGAAAATCTAATTTTGTGTAATCGATGTTAAGAAAATTAGGGGGGGGGGGGGGGAGCTGCTGGAAATTTCTTCAAAATGTTAACTAATATGTCATTTTCGGGGTTATTAAGGTCAGAAAATCTAATTTTGTGTAATCGATGTTAAGAAAATTAGGCGGGGGGGTGGGGGGAGCTGCTGGAAATTTCTTCAAAATGTTAACTAATATGTCATTTTCGGGGTTATTAAGGTCAGAAAATCTAATTTTGTGTAATCGATGTTAAGAAAATTAGGGGGGGGGTGGGGGGTGCGGCTGGAAATTTCTTCAAAATGTTAACTAATATGTAATTTTCGGGGTTATTGAGGTGAGAAAATCTAATATTACATGGACACCGCAAATTTAAAGAGTGAGAGATAAGATGAAGGGAAGAAAGAAATATTGTTTTTTTCATCAAAATTAACAAGATTCCATTAACCGCAGTAATAAATACGTAAGAATAGTATTTCATACTTTTCAATGCCTTTCCTTTTGTGAAGTTGGTTCGTTTTTGTTGAAAAAAAATATTTTTACACATTTTGGTCTACTGCGCAAATGTCAAAAAAACGAAAAATATAAAAATCCAAAAATAAAAAAGTAGAAAAAAGTTAAAAAGGTAAATATGTAGTTATAGCTTTACAATTGGAGATATTTTCTTAAAAGTGGGTGGATTCGGATGTAGATACTAAGTACATCCCCTGAGATTCCGTGCGCAGGTCTAGCACGCTCGGTTTGCGCGTGGTACGCATTTTGGTCTACTGCGCAGATGAAAAGAAAACGAAAAAAAAAAAAGCAAAAAAGTTCCAACCAAAAAGAAAACACAAATGAGCATGCGAACTTTTCCGCGCGCACATGGGTTTGCTTGCCTGGCACCATAATCCTTTTTATAACAATGTAACAATGAGATCTATTAAAAAACTACCCTATGAATATTGTATTGTGTCAATGTGCAAAAATATCACTGCCAGTGTCATGGGAACCATATTTTCCATGTGCCCAGAACAGCCGATGTTTCCATAATTGTGAGCAGGTAGGATTTTAACTTTTAAGTTATCCCTTACCAGTAGAAATTTAATTAATTTTTTTTTGTTTGGTTGTTTTATTTAGGTAAATAGACACACTGCACTACTTGGCGTCGTAAAATCTCCACTGGATGAGACCTCTGCCAAATCAACATCCCTAGTCAATTAATGTCTGGTGTAGTATAATCGGGATATAGTTATTGGTCCGCATTCCTTTGAAGGACATTTAAATGGAGAAATATACACAGATTTTTAAACAAACCAATTACAGCAATTATTAAACCCAAACAAAAATCCTGGCATGTGGTTTCAACAGGACGGAGCTACACCCCATTATGCAGTACTTACAGGCCCGTTATCATTATTTGAATAAAATATTTGAAAACAGGTGGATTGGACAAGCTGGTCCGGTTAACTGGCCTGCTAGGTCACCGAATTTGATCCCTTGACATTTTCTTGTGGATTTTTATAAAGGACAAAGTGATGGCGACTGCACCTACAACCTACAATTTTAGATGATATCTAAAGTTTTACAAACGGGGGTAAATCCAGAGACGGCTTCTAACCTAGTTGGAAATAAAATCAGAATTCGATGTGCAAATAAAATACAAATATTTATTTACCCACATTGTGTTATTTGAAAGTGCGAGATAAGAAAATACCATACAGGGTGTCTGAAAAGTCTTAGCATGGTAAAATATCTTTACTATTAATAAAGGTAGAGACACCAAATTTTAGTTGTGTCTTATTGGTTAATAAATCTACTTTTTTATGTAATTTGGCTTTTTCAGCCCCCTTGGGGGGTTACGCTAGGGAGTTGAGGTCAAAAATTTTGAATGCAAACCTATGCCGGGTGGCCTCTTCTTTTAAAAGTCTTCAAAAAAGAAACATTTTACCGCAACTCCCGTATATTAATGCATTTTTAAATGGCAAGCCTATAAAAATTATAAATAGTAAATCGTATAATCGGGCGGGGCACAAGTCGACCATTAGTCGACCTCTTGTGCCATACAGTACCAGTCTGCGCTGCTATTTTTTGTTTTGTGGAGAACTTTTTTTCTTTCTTCCAACTTTACTTCTTCATTTGTCGTTTTTATATTTTTTGTTTTTTGACATCTGCGCAGTAGACCAAAATGCGTACCTCGCGCAAACCGAGCGTGCTAGACATGCGTACGCAATTTCAGGAGATGTACTTGAGTGTCTACATTCGAACCATTCACTTTTAAGAATATATCCCCAATAGTCAAGGTACCACTACGTAGTTAACTTTATAACTTTTTTCCCAAGTTTTTTTCGACTTTATTTTTCGTTTTTTGCCATCTGCACAGTAGACCAAAATGCGTCCACTCGCAAACCGAGCGTGCTGGATATGCGCACGGAATTTCAGAAGATGGACATTGGTGTCTACATGTGAACCCATTCACTGTTAAGAATATATTCCCAAAAGCCAAGGTACCACTACGTATTTAACTTTATAACTTTTTCCCAAGTTTATTTCGACTTTATTTTTCGTTATTTGCAATCTGCGCAGTGGACTACACTGCGTACCACGCGCAAACTAAGAGGGCTGGACATGCGCACGAAATTTCAGGGGATGCACTTTGGTGTCTACATTCAAACCTGTCCACTTTCAAGAATATATCTCCAATAGTAAAACTACAACTACGTATTTAACAAATTTTTACGATTTTATGACGTCTTATTTTTTTGAACATTCTTAACTATGTGACATTGTGACCAACAGTGCCAGCCTTACTAATCAGTTATATTACGCACTGACTTATTTCCGGCATGGCCGCCTCTTCTTATTTATTCAAGCATTTTAGCAAGCATTAGTCTTACCATAGTTATTGAGACTTTTGCGTCCTGTGAGAAATTCACAATATTGTATGTCTCACGGAGCCCTCTATGCGCGAGTCGAACTTGCACTCAACCGTTTTTTTTTTATTTATGGAGTTGAGGTCAAAAATTTTAAATGCAACCCTATGCCGTGTGGTACCTCATTTTAAAGGTCTTTTCTCAGATGTTACTTCTTGACAGAGTTCCAAAACGGACTTTATTACTGCCAAGAAGTTCATGGTGGCCATTCTAAATAACTTTTAACGTAATAAGTAAGGCAGTCACTGTTGGTCTGTTACCAGAGGCGTCGATGCCGAAAATAAGTACATACGGTATTTGACAGAAATAATTTACTTGATGGGCGTTGCCATGATTGTGGGAAATAAAAAAAAAAACGGTTGAGTGCAAGTTCGACTCGCGCATAGAGGGTTCCGTGAGATATACAATATTGTGAATTTCTCACAGGACGCAAAAGTCTCAATAACTATGGTAAGGCTAATGCTTGAATAAATAAGAAGAGGCGGCCATGCCGGAAATAAGTCAGTGCGTAATATAACTGATTAGTAAGGCTGGCACTGTTGGTCACAATGTTACATAGTTAAGAATGTTCAAAAAAATAAGACGTCATAAAATCGTAAAAATATGTTAAATACGTAGTTGTAGTTTTACTATTGGAGATATATTCTTGAAAGTGGGTAGGTTTGAATGTAGACACCAAAGTACATCCCCTGAAATTTCGTGCGCATGTCCAGCCCTCTTAGTTTGCGCGTGGTACGCAGTTTAGTTCACTGCGCAGATGGCAAATAACGAAAAATAAAGTCGAAATAAACTTGGGAAAAGTTGTAAAGTTAAATACGTAGTGGTACCTTGGCTTTTGGGATGAATGGGTTCACATGTAGACACCAATGTCCATCTTCTGAAATTCCGTGCGCATGTCCAGCACGCTCGGTTTGCGAGTGGTACGCATTTTGGTCTACTGCGCAATGGCAAAAAACGAAAAATAAAGTCGAAAAAAACTTGGGAAAAAAGTTATAAAGTTAACTACGTAGTGGTACCTTGACTATTGGGGATATATTCTTAAAAGGGAATGGGTTCGAATGTAGACACCCAAGTACATCTCCTGAAATTGCGTACGCATGTCTAGCACACTCGGTTTGCGCGAGGTACGCATTTTGGTCTACTGCGCAGATGTCAAAAAACAAAAAATATAAAAACGACAAATGAAGAAGTTGGAAAAAAAAAGTGCCCCACAAAACAAAAAATAGCAGCGCAGACTGGTACTGTATGGCACAAGAGGTCGACTAATGGTCGACTTGTGCCCCGCCCGATTATACGATTTACGATTTATAATTTTTATAGGCTTGCCATTTAAAAATGCATTAAAATACGGGAGTTGCGGTAAAATGATTCTTTTTTGAAGACTTTTAAAAGAAGAGGCCACCCGGCATAGGTTTGCCTTCAAAATTTTTGACCTCAACTCCCTAGCGTAACCCCCCAAGGGGGTTGAAAAAGTCAAATTACATAAAAAAGTAGATTTATTAACCAATAAGATACAACTAAAATTTGGTGTCTCTATCTTTATTAATAGTAAAGATATTTGACCATGCTAAGACTTTTCAGACACCCTGTATGGTATTTTCTTATCTCGCACTTTCCAATAACACAATGTGGGTAAATAAATATTTGTATTTTATTTGCACATCGAATTCTGATTTTAATTCCAACTAGGTTAGAAGCCCTCTCTGGATTTAGCCCCGTTTGCAAAACTTTAGATATGACAGACCGAATCCGCTTTGCCTGCTTATTAGTTAATAAATATACTTGGTATTTTGTAGTAAATCAGTTTATTTTATGTAATGACAATAACATATAGGTATCAAAGTCAGATATCCTAACAAAACTAATACCATGATACAGGTAACGGTAAAATACATAATTATATAACAATCCTCCCCTCTATATTTGAAACTATAGATTAAGTCTTTGAACAGGTTTTCTTATTCTTTCTGATCTTCTAAATATTCTGTTTTTACACTCATTTTTCTTGTCATTCTCTTTCTCATAAGGCTCTGCAGAAATTATATTCCTATCATTTGTACCGTTTGAACTTCTGTAATAGTATATTTCATTACCAGTCCGGAAAAAAGGATTTTTCTGTGCGCGCTTGACAAATTCTCGTGTGAGGCGCAGCCGAACACGGGAAGTCAAGCAAGCACGGAAAATCCATTTCTGGACGTGTAATGAACGATATTTTTTATTATACTTCTTTGAAAACGATAACATAAAACAAAATATAACATAAAAAAATACATACATACAAAATAAACTTGGAATATTTTTATTTTCACAACTGTTATCGGAATTTAAAAAAAAACTACCAGAGTAATTAAAAATTAACTATTAATAATGAAAGATGCCACTTTTTCAGGTTGAGAGAACATTTTATTAGAATGAATTTAATTGACAGAAAATTAACAACGCTGACAATATGGTCTTTGGCAGGTATGATGCGTTTTCATGGTAACTTTCAAATCATTTAAAAGGTGATTTAAATTTGTCTATGTCAAATAAGATTGACAAATCGTCAAAAAATATTTCAGAAATTCATCTAAATATTCAAATATTTACGAAATAAAATACAAAATAGGTACATATTAAATATCAGATAGCATATAGACTTTCTTGAGTTTAGTTTATTTTCCTATACCTATATTTCTATTTTAAAGCCAAAAAATAGTCGGTATCTTCATTCAGCACACTGAAAGAACTGGAGACCAGGAAAATTTTTTCCGTGCGCTCTTTCCGTGCGCTAGCCCGAAAAAGCCCATCTTACATTATTACTAAAACAGATGAAAATAAGGTGTTTTCAAAGAAGTATAATAAAAAAGTATTTTCATGAGCAGAAAAAATAGACCCCTCTTGTCTATTTTGTGAAGGCATAGAACTCGACTGGTCTTGTATATAATAAGAACATGATGGCCCACTTTGTAAATTAGAATCTTGATGATAAGGATCACCTTCAGTTGAGGTAGATTCTAATAAATGACCCTTATTATTTTTATCTGGTACATTTGCAGCTGGAAATTCTGGTGGAATTTCTTGTAATGTAACTTCAGTTGCAGCTATTTGATCGATATGCCTTCGCCAGATTTTATTACCAGGTACCTTAATTAAATAATGTAGTAGACCTTCCCTTTGGAATACTTCTCCAGATTCTCATTTTTTACTTGTATTGGAATAATTTCGTACACGCACTTTATCGCCAATTTGAAATTCTCGTAAAAAGGTTTGATGTTTTCTGCCGTAAACATCTTTCATTGTACTTTCATTCTGTCGGACAACATCTTCCTGTGTACTTTTATTTGGTCTAACCAGGTCAATTCTCGTGCGTATATCATAATTCATTAATAAGGTACACGGTGAAACTCCTGTAGCTGCATTTGGTACTTTTCGGTATTGTAAAAGAAAATTTGATAATTTAAAATTTATATCACCAGCTTCTTCAGACATTTTCTTTAGAGCATTTTTAACCGTTTTTACAAATCTTTCGGCTTGGCCGTTAGTGGCGGGATGGTAAGGAGCAGAAAAACGATGCTTGATTCCATCGGAATCCAAAAATGTTTTAAATTCTAGAGAAGAACAGGTTGATGCATTGTCACTTACTAACACAAGAGGTAAACCAAAACGGGCAAATATTTCTCTTAACACTGCAATTGTTTTTGAAGTAGTTATGGAATTCATTGGAACTGCTTCTAGCCATTTTGAATATGAGTCTACTAGAATTAAGAAATACTTTCCCAGAAACGGTCCAGCAAAATCTATGTGTAATCTTTGCCATGGTAATTTAGTATTTTCCCAGTAGTGTACTGTTTTCTTCGGTTGATTTTGTGTCATCTGACAGCTTATACAACTTTTAGTCATTTTCTCAATATCATCATCTATATTTAGCCACCAAACGTAAGAACGTGCTAAATGTTTCAATTTTACTATTCCTAGGTGGGCCTCATGTAATTCATTTAGTATTTTCTTTTGCAAATTACGAGGTATGACTACTCTTGTATTCTTCATAATAACTCCATCAGCCAAAGAAAATTCGAAATCTCTTCCTTTAAAACCATTCTCTTGAATGTTCTGTCCATGTAGTAAACAGTCATAAACGTTCTTTAAAACTTCATCTTGTCTAGTTTCTTGCACAATTTCTGAATGGGTTACGGGTAGTCGTAACAGTTGTTGCAATTGATAAGCGTTTACTGAATCGCATATGTAGGCATCGTCATTTTTTGGATCTAACTGAGGTAATCTTGAAAGAGCATCCACATTTGCATTATCTGTTGTTGTACGAAAAACCATTTCTAAGTCAAATCCTTGTAAGAACTGTGCATAATGTAACATTCTGGTTGCAACCATGGAAGGCAAATGTTTTTGTGGGTGAAATATGGATACTAAAGGTTTATGGTCTGTGATGAGTTTAAATCTTCGTCCATATACATATTGAAAAAATTTATTTAGACCCCAGTAAATTGCTGTGGCTTCCTTGTCAATTTGACTGTAATTTCTTTCTGATTTATTTAAACATCTTGATGCAAATGCAACTGGTTTTTCCGTTCCATCTGGAAAGGTATGTGATAATATTGCACCCACAGCATAAGGGCTGGCATCCGTCGCTAAGCTTAAAGGTAAATTTGGGTCGTAAGCACACAATACTTGATCAGAAGTAATTTCACGTTTGATTAAATTAAAAGAATTTTCACAGTCTTTCGACCAGTAAAAAGGAACATCTTTTTGTAGTAAGTGGTAAAGCGGATATAATTTTGTAGCAAGGTTTTTAAGAAATTTTCCATAGTAATTTACCACACCTAACCAACTTTTCAGTTCTGTTATATTATTTGGTCTTCTTGCATTTTTGACAGCTTTAATTTTTTCTTCAGATTTTTCTAAACCATTTTCTGATATGTTGTGTCCTAAATATGTTACTGATCTTTCAAAAAATTTACATTTTTCTATTTCAATCCTCAAACCAACTTGTAAACGTTTTAGAACCATTTCAACTCTTTTCAAATTCTCATTAAAATCACATCCTTGAATTTTGACATCGTCTAAAAATACACATACTCCAGGTATATCTTCCAAAGTTCTAGATATGTTACGTTGCCATATTGCAGGTGCTACCTTGGTGCCAAACATTAGTCTGTTTACTTTATAGTTTCCCTTTGGTGTAGTAATTGTTTGAATTTCTGCACTTCTAGAATTCATAGGCATATGTAAGTATGCTTCTCGGATGTCTAAAGTTGTAAATACTTTACCTCCTAACATGGTCTTCGCAAAAATGTCCTCCACATTAGGCATTGGATAATTGTCATCTTTTAGTACCCTATTTATTGTTACTTTGTAATATGCACATAATCGTATTGACCCGTCTTTCTTGATAATTGGAACAATTGGTGTACCCCATTCGCTGTATTCCAGTTTACTAATGATTCCGATTGTTTCGAGTCTGTCAATTTCTCTTCCCACCTTCTCTTCTATGGCATACGGTATTTTTCGAGCTGGTACATAAATTGGCATTACATTGTCTTTAAGGTATAAATTTGCTTCAAAATTATTTATTTTTCCTATTTCAGGTTTAAAAACAGTGTCAAATTTGGATTGTAAACTTTTAAGTATTTCACTTTTTCTATTTCGTTTATTTGATTTGTTTGAAAAAATTGTATATTACATAACTGCACCCACTCTCGCCCGAAAATTGGGTCAACTTTGCCTGGAATTATATAAAGATTACCAAAACAATTTTCTTTGTGCAGTTTAATTTCCATCGTAGAAAATCCAATAGGATAAATTACTTCTCCTGTATATGTCCTTAAAGGTAGTGTAGTGTTGAAAATTTGTTTTTTAGGAAAAAGTTTTTTAAACAATTCACATGACATGGATGAAACGGCAGCTCCGGTATCATACTCCATACGAACGGGTAATGAATCCAGATTCAAGTTGATTAAAATTTTTTTTGGTTTTTGTCTGTTTTCAGGTAGAAAGAAATCTTCGACCACATTAATGTAGTAAATTTCATCATCATTATCTTCCAGTTCTGAATTAGTAAAATCTACCTGATTTTGATTTTTTGTGTTCGTCTGTATCTTAGTACAATTTTCTTTCCAGTTTTTCATACAAACTTTGGCTAGGTGACCAAATTTAAAACATTTTGAGCATTTTGAATTAATATGAAAACAGGTGTTAGCCAAATGAGATTCATCGCCGCATCGGAAACATTGTTTTCTCTTAGATGTCATATTCCTGTTCTTTAGAAAATTTTGATAACCCTGTACCTTTTTTTGAGTTTTAACTTGATTTTGATCCGGTGAAAACGACGTTGTTGAAGAATTTTGAATTTCCTTAGTTTCTTTATAGGCAGATTCCATCGCTAACGCAACTTTGACACATTCAGAAAAAGTGTTATCAGGGGCTTTTAACTGGATAAGTTTTTCGATGTAATTAGGATTTCTTAAACCACTTATAAATTGCTGTCGTAAATGAATATCGACCGTAGGCATATCACAGTTTGTACATTTGAAATTGCAGTTGCTGCTAAGTTTTTTAAGATCTGTTACATAGTCTGAAATGTTTTCACCATCTCGTTGAATTCGTTTAGTAAAACGATTTTGTTCGGTAATGATACTAGATGTAGGATTTAAATGTTCTTTAACTAGATTGACTAAAACATCATAAGATTTTGTTTTCGGATCCTCTGGACTGGTAAGATTGTATAGTAATTGTAAAATTTTAGTTCCCATTGTATGTAATAACCAATTCTTTTTTCCTAATATCTATTTCGGTAGCCGTACCTGTGATTTTTTTCATATCAAAAAAATTTTCAAGCCTTTTTATAAAACTATCCCAGGTTTCATTTTCTTCATTAAAAAATTCTACGTGAATGTTTTCATTTCGAACAGAATTGTCATTTCTTGATTGTTGAATTATTTTAGCAAGGGTTTCCGTTAATGTATTGAATTGTTCTGCATCCATTTTGAAAGGTTCGTTTCTTCTCCTCGCCAATTAATAAATATACTTGGTATTTTGTAGTAAATCAGTTTATTTTATGTAATGACAATAACATATATCAAAGTCAGATATCCTAACAAAACTAATACCATGATACAGGTAACGGTAAAATACATAATATATAACATTAGTGACACCTGAAATGTTACAGCGGGTACGGAATTTATTTAGAAAAAGAGCGAGAAAGTGCTTGGAAGTTGAAGGGGGACATTTCGAACAACTTCTCAAGCATGACAGATGATAAATAAGTTGAAATTAAATGGTAAATAAGTCAAAATAAGGCAAATCAAAAAAAAAGTTTGGCCGCATGCGTAGTTTTTTTACGAAGAATCGAATTTTATATACAAAAGTATCTCATTTAAAATTTCAAAGTTACCCCTACCTCTCAAAACGGAGAGAGGGGTAAATATCAAAAATATATTTAAATATGTCCCCCCATCTCCCTATTAACTCACCAAAATGTCACGAAAATATTTTAAACAGTTAAGCCTTGTAACACCGACTTTAACATCGCGCATTCTTATAAGTGATATCGAAAAAGACAATCAAAAATGATATTGTGTAGATCCTTGTTAGACGGTATAGTACATAAACACGATACTCATTCACCGTAAGTTCATATAATTATTTTAATCCAAATATGGAAGCAATGAGAAATTTTCAAAGATAAAGTCTAAAGCACGTTGTCATGATGGTATTGTGTTGGCCGTTGTTCGAAAGAAGATAGGTTATCTCGTTACTAATAGCCGTATTGGAAGATACAGTGTAGTTTTTCAAAATTAATATTTAAAAATAAAATAAAGTGGGCCGTAATGATATCAGGAAAAAAAATTAAAATAGGGCTTTTTTACGATCACCACAAAAGTGATGACCTTTATTAAAATTTCTTATATCGCTTCGTTTTACACCCTTTATAATATGAGAAATGGAACAAAATATTCAATATCCAGGAAAACACTTTTGATCTCACTGGATCAACTTAGATGATCAATGATCGTTTAATTAATGATTTGGTGACCCCTTTACGCCATCATTTTTTTATTCAGTGATTTTGTCGGTATTGTAATGAGCAGGCGCGGCCCGTGAAATTTTAAAGTTGTATATCTCTGTTGCTACTTATGGGACCCACGCCAAGTTCAGGTTTTTTAATAGTGAGCGTACTAGGAATGTTTTGGTAAAGAAAAAAATATATTTTGTAATTTGCGAAAACACATTTTTTTCTCTTAAAATTTAAGAATTGTCGACAAAATGTTGTAACATTCGTTTAGAGAAAATAATAAATAAAACTCCTAAGCGTGTTAATTTTTTTCTCAGGTGGGTCAATTCAGAAATTCAAGTGTTTTCGCAAATTACAAAATATTTTTGTTTCTCTATCAAAACATTCCTATTATAGTAAGCTCACGATTAAAAATCCTGAACTTGGCATGGGTCCCATAAGTTGTATAACGTTAAAATTTCACGGGCCGCGCCTGTCTAATGAGCTTAGATAGATTCTACTTCCCTCGCTAGAGTAAGTTTGTATTCGTGAAAAAATCACCTCGCGAGATTTTTCCATTTTCGGGTCTCTAGATCACGAAAAACATTGTTTTCCATTTCCGTCGGTCTCTCTCTTGGCGAAATATCTAAAACACTGCTTCGCCAAAAGAAACGACATTTTGCATATACAGTGTGTCCACGGATTGACTCCGGAATAGGAAAAACTCGTTTGTTTGCATTACAAAAAAACTTTTGCTTGTTTTGAAACGACCAACCAAGGTGTTAATTTTTAAAAAATTTATACAGAGTGTGTAAAAATACATAAATGTAAGAGAAGATTTACCTTTATTTTTGAAGTTATGTGAAAAGCTTATTCAGAAAACTTGTTTAGAATTGAATTCTATATCTAAATATGATGTCATGGCTTGCTACTCAAACAGAAACTTTTCTTTCTTTTTTAAGAATATTTTCCCGAAAACTTTCGTAATAATTTTTTTTAAATTGCTTTTGAAGTGACAGCACTGGATTTAGCGCACCTACGTTAATAAATTAGACTTTTATTTATAGATTGGCCCAATCAAACCGACTAAACTTCCGTGACATATATACAGGGTAAACGGCTTAAAAAAATTGTGGATAAAATGTGTGCCATTAATTTGAATACAGGCACTTCTTGTAGTCCTCCAGATACAGGGTGGACAACTTTAGAAGAACCAAATTTTGTAAATTTTTGTTCTAATTTAATTTCTCAGAGACAAATATTACTTATTTAGGTACTAATTATATTTTGCATAAGCAGCCTGATACTATTAAAAATGTGGGCGCCATTTTACAGATAGTAGAGTTGAATAGGTATAATTAGGTATTTTCAAATTGCTGCTTAAATTTAAGAACGTATGTTGCAAAAACGTACTTTGATGTATCTAAAGTTATCAGTGGAACTTTGGATTTCTCGTACAAGGGGTGAAAAATAAAGTTTTATATGGGTAATACTAGCACATTAACTTAAGAAAAATAAAATGTTATACAGCACTGAGAATTTTGCGTTGAGAATCAACTCCAAAATTTTTTTTTTTGGCACGAAATTTGAAAAATCTTTCTTTTTTACTATGACTATGAATGTGTTTAATCTGATACAAAAAATGTTTGCTTAGGTAGCTTTTTCGTAAGCAAACACAGATCTCCATTTTATCTTATGTGCAGGATGAACAAATATTATTACATCCCTCGCCAAAAGGAGGTATAAGAAGTATAAGTTAATTTAAGATAATTTAGAAGACAAAAAAAACTTTTAAAAATTTAATAATGTTGGTTTTTGTTCTATTAAAATCAATATTTACCTTAGATAAAGATAACTTATTTAGTAGCTGCACAAGTAGGTTGAATATATAATTATTATTTACTAAATTAGGTCGGCTTTCATATAGGGTGTGCAATTTTCAATGGATTTTTTTAATAGTGCGTTAAATTGCAAATATAAGTTTTAAAAAAGTAGTTTGGAAATATGTACAGCCACTGGCAATTCAAAATTTTAGCCTATATGGAAATGCAAGGCACATCTGAAAGTTTAAGTTATCAATGGCTGTACCTAAGGCTAGCAGTTATACTTTAGACTTTTTATAATAAAAAATCTGTTTAATTTTGCTGCAACTCTAAAACATTAGCTTAAAAGAAGTAATATTTTATACTACGATTAGGATTTTACGTGGAAAACACCCACAGGGAGGGATCAAACAGTAAAATGTTGCCTATTTTTAATATAATAATACCTAAATATACTGCAGGTTGCCTTTATTAGAAATTATTTGACAGTTTCTGTAACTTACATGATACTGTTGACGAAAAGCGAAATAATATGCAATTTCAAATTTTACTATGCTTAACTTTGCTTAGTGTAATGACATATTAGTGTAATGACATATTAGGCGGAAAACCGGAAAAACGCTAAAATTAGCGGCGCGCTTGAAAACCGCCAGCAGTGTTAATCTCAATGCCCAAAGACATAATTATTACGTTCCCGCCTGCCGCTGCGATCGGCGGCAAAATTTAGCCCGCGTCGAGTCGGCGGGAAAGCGATTTGCGTTTTGCGGTTTGGGCGAGGGAAACATACACAAACTAACGGCTGATGACATATTGTCTACTGAACCGCTGCGGTTTGCGACTTGCAGTTCAGTGTCTGTCGGGATTTTGACAAGGACGCTGCATTATTTGTATATAAGTATGAATTACATATGGTAGGTTACCTGAGTGTGACGGTCAACCTTTCTTCCGCGCTAATTGGCCTTTTGAAAGAAGTCTCCCCTTTCGTAATAAGAGGACGTAGAGTTTAAAGTAGTTCATCGAATGATGCAATTGACATGCGACGTACTTCAAAAATTTATCGGGGTGCTTTCTAATATCTTCCAAAAATTTGGTGCACTTCCTCGAATGTAGCTTGTTATACGGGTGCACTGAATATCTGCGAATTCGTGGTTCTTCCAACAGGCCTTCAGCTTCAGCAGCACAAACAGCTACTATATTAACAAAATGTGCGAGCTCCATGCTACAAAGCTAAAAAGCTAAAACAGAACTGATGACAAACGGAGAATGTGACCCTCCAGGTCCCATCCCCCTGCCGCGCCGCCGAGCGATTCTGCAGTATGTCATCAAACAAAAACGCGGTTTTTATTTCCGCTGCTTTTGGCGTTTTGCGGTTTCCCGCCTAATATGTCATTACACTTAGGCGGGAAACCGCAAAACGCCAAAAGCAGCGGAAACAAAAACCGCTTTTTTGTCTGATGACATACTGCACAATCGCTCGGCGGCGCGGCAGGGGGATGGGACCTGGAGGGTCACATTCTCCGTTTGTCATCAGTTCTGTTTTACACATTTCGCCCATTTTGTTAATATAGTAGCTGTTTGTGCTGCTGAAGCTGAAGGCCTGTTGGAAGAACCACGAATTCGCAGATATGCAGTGCACCCGTATAACAAGCTACGTTCGAAGAAGTGCCCCAAATTTTTGGAAGATATTAGAAAGCACCCCAATAATTTTTTTAAGTACTATCGCATGTCAATTGCATCATTCGATGAACTACTTTAAACTCTACTTCCTCTTATCACGAAACGGGAGAATTCTTTCAAAAGGCCAATTAGCGCAGAAGAAAGGCTGACCGTCACACTCAGGTAACCTACCATATATGTACATGAGCGCCCGCAGACTTTTTTCTCAGGGGGGGCAAAATGACAAAAAGGAATATATTTTTAAAGATTTTACTACTAATAATTAAAAAGTATGACAATCTCAGGATCTCAGGGGGGCCACGGCCCCCTCTGGCACCCCCCTGCGGGCGCCCATGTATCTGTAATTCATACTTGTACAAATACAACTTGGTCAAAATCACGACAGATACTGAACTGCAAGTCGCAAACCGCAGCGGTTCAGTAGGCAATATGTCATCAGCCGTTAGTTTGTGTATGTTCCCCTCGCCCAAACCGCAAAACGCAAATCGCTTTCCCGCCGACTCGACGCGGGCTAAATTTTGCCGCCGATCGCGGCGGCAGGCGGAAACGTAATATGTCTTTTGGCATTGAGATTACACTGCTGGCGGTTTTCAAGCGCGCCGCTAGTTTTAGCGTTTTTGCGGTTTTCCGCCTAATATGTCATTACACTTTTAGCCAGGAAAGTTCCAGACAAAAGCTATTCCACAAAACCGTTTCCCGATATCTCTTTCTGTTTTAAAATGATATCTACCTTAATTTTGTCCCTATACTGTATCGGCTACTCCATTTCAGTTAAACAGTAATTTATTTATTGTATTTAAAATCAATGTTATTAACTTACGACTTCCAGAAAACCAAGGCGTTAATCCATCCCAGGACAAACACATGGCGCGGGATTTGAAAATTAGCGCAAAAATTAATATATTGGAAACTTTCATGCTAAAAATTCTTAAGGCACTTGCCTTAAACAATTACAATAATTTTTAATTGCACTTTTCACTTTTTAAAAATATTTATTTTGTAATATAAGTACATACTTTTAATATTAAACAATAATAAACCTTAATACCAAAACTACATATTCCAAAAATGCAGCTTAAGCTTATATTTAGTTAAATATTATTATACTCTTTATTATAACAATACCCGCACGCGAGTCAAAATATACTAAAACTGATTTAAAAAGCCCAGCATGGTACTTGAGGGAACTTCTTCTCGCTACGCCAACGCTTAAAGATACTGGTTCCTCATTAACATGTCGAATGTGGCCATGATATGGGTGATATATGGGTACCATTTAGATGAGATGGAAAGTGTCAAGAAACGACGATTTGATTTAAAATAGTACATGTATTAAGTTATAATAACTCCAATTCATTAAAAAAGTTTGTTAAGTATTGTCACGGAAGGCTGTCATTTGATTTTATTAAGCCGTATAATGGGTTATTCCACTAATGATTTTGGTGGCACTGTGAAGTATAAAAAAAGTATAATTGCTTATGTTCACAATTTTTGATAACAAGATATACGAAAATTTTTTTGAAATATTTGTTGAAAAAATAATTCGCCGAAGAATTTTCTTGAAAGGCAGTTACCTACTTAAAAAATACTTTTTTTTTCAGAAAACATCTTTTTCAAGAGTGTATTTTATGAAAGACATTTTTTCGAATATGCGATTTCTCGCAAAAACTTTTTTCGAATAACTATTTATTTGTTGAAAATACATTATAGAGTATATGGCAAAGTTTAATGTATTCAGAATATATACAGGGTTCAAAAATCTACCGATAAAACGCTAAAGGTGATTTGTGGTAAAAAAAGAACAAGAAAAAAGTTTCAAACATCTTCAAGATACAGGTGATCAAATTGTAATTTTACTATCCTTATTTATTTTACGTGTTCTTAAAGATAATTGGTTCAAATTCCACGCATACAATGCTTTTTGAAGTATCTGTTCTGTATTCACTTTCTTTTTTTATTAGCTTATTTTTAATACTAGTTCTAGTAAAACTTACTCTAAATTTGTTACAATTGAAATTATTACCCTGTACCTAATGATTATTTAATTTTGTTTATTTTGTAAGTATTAATAAATGTGCCCCAATATTTAACGGTATATAATACTCGTGCTAATTCATTTAATATGAATACATTCTTCCTCTTCTGTCCCATACTAACAAATTCCTATAGTCCAATCCTTTTTACTCCCATTTTTACCTACCTTCTGCAAGAAACTATCCGTGATGGACAAGAAAAAAAACGGTAAGGACAGAACAAGATAGGCAAGTGCCGGTACCGCACTTATACAAACGTGTGCTACGTTTAATCTCCATACTAGGAGAAACCCTTACTGGTAAGCCTTTCCTACTTATTTTATTTTAGTATTAATCCTTGTATAGTATAGCTCTAATTTACTTATTCATTAAAAATAATTTGCCGAACGTAGGTCTCACAAAACTGAGAGCCAGCAAGGCCTATGAAACACACAGTCCATACATAACAGTATCATGGGATATCCTTATTACCATTATAAATAATATATAGAGTAGTATATTTCCAGGGGTCACGAACCTTTTGACCCCGAACTTTCCTTTTTAATAACACTGACTATCCTTCTGTAAAAAGACACCTTTCCTATTTGCTATATTGAGGCTTCTAGATATCTTGTGGTGCTTGGGCGGTTGGATGATATTTGGCAAAGTATGACCTAATTCCAAGCAAAATTTTGAATATGGTCTAGTTCTAGTGGCTTCTTAAATCTCAGTAAATCAAGTTTATGATCGTGACCTTCAAAAAAATATCACTCTGTATATTATTTCGAATGGTTATAAGTTTATTTCATATACTTCGAAAATTGTTGTACGTACGAAATTTGGATAAACTTTCTTTGTAAAAGTACAAAATCTATGTTAAAAGCATTTTTTTCTTATTTTTGATCTAAGAATCACCAAACAAGTATGGTTTCAACAGCATCCTCCACATTTTAGACGTGTGATGCGGGAATATCTAGAGGAAACTTTTCCTGGCAAGTGGACTGGACGCAGGGGTGCAACTGAATGGTCAGCTAGAGGTCTCCCGATATGACTTCGCTTGACTTTTTTCTATGGAGTCATATAAAAAAATTTAGTCTACAAAAATAGGTCACAAAATATCAAAAAATTGCAAGAAAGAATAAGCCATGATATTTACAGTATTACTCCCAATAACTGTTAGATTCACTAGAAAATTTTGTTCAGGGAATTCATTACTGTCAGGAAGTAAACGGTGAACAATTTCAGCACCTTATAAAATAGGATTCCAAATGAAATAGTATTATTAAAACATGTTTTCTCTCTTCTTCTGGCATAATTGTCTACTCGAAAACGGTGAATTTTTTTAGAATTTTGAAAAGAACTTAAATATCGAATAATACATTTTCCATTAAAAAAAAGTAACTTTATTTTTCCATGACTTTTTGACTGATCCGGTATACTTAATTTTTTGCATTCTCATAGATTTTAAAAAACACTAAAACTTTTCTGTTTAACATTTTTCGGTAGCTATCTTACTTTAGGAAAGAATCGACCGTTTACATACATATCACCGACCATACAGGGGGTTATTAAATTCACTGCATATATTGGAATGGGTGACTTCTGGGGTAGTCTACAGACATACCCCAATTCTTTTTGCCTTAAATCGAACATTTTTTATTTTAGAAAATGCGCAAATACCGGCCGTTATCCGACGCTTCTGAAGAGCCTGGCGTCATAGGCTTTAATATTATAAAGAAAAAACAAATTATCCAGCCAAACTTAAATATTATCGTGACATCTCATTTTTTATCAGTTTAAGTGACAACCGAAAATAACCTAAAGTATTTATAATTCCACAGATGCATTTTACAAAAAATGAGTATTTAAATTATAACAGCAATTTCTTTACTTCATATCGGAAAATATGCACCACTCGTGAAATCTGTTGAAATTGTAACCAGAACGAAACAGGCTATGTTATATACCGGCAACACAAAGCATTATGACTTACCCAATATTACGTTATTAATCAGATGAGCACTATTCCTACTAGCTTAAACATTCTGATAAAAAAAGGTTAAAAATCAAAACGAAAAACACTACTTGAGCACAACTACACAGTATTTTAAAAGTATAACCTAAATTCTTCCATTGCAGCATTTGTAAAAAAAGCATTATTCTGTTTCACACGGCACGTTCAGAAAGTTGCTATTCGTCCTTTTGTCAAGAAAATTAACGTAACTTACTGGTTTTGTTGAAAAGATCCTTTAAATATTTTAGATTTAATAAAAACCTGACTAGATGGCGAAAGCGACGGCTGTAGTTTGTAAAACGTCCAAGTGTGGGTCGGGCATATTTGCGTTGTTTACCGAAGTGTAAATCTTAAAAAAAGTTAACACTGGACTGTTGTTTGTTCAACGGGATAAGCTAGTAATTTCAGATTAATTAGCTTTACCCCCAGTTTCGCCTGCAATTACTTGTCACAAAAGTATGGATGACCTTAGATACTGTTTAGAAAAAGCATCTTTACGTCGAAAAAGTGAATTTTCGAGTATCGAATTCTAACAGTGCGGAAAATGTGTGTATTCGCATGTCAGTAAAGGGAAAAATATTGAAAAAATTCAAATTTTAGGAACTTTGTGCGAACTGAAGATTAAATATAGGAATTTTTTCAATATTTTTCCCTTTATTGACATGCGAATACACAAATTTTCCGCACTATTAGAATTCGATACTCGAAAATTACCTTTTTTGACCCACCCTATTATACACTCTCTATGTTTCCTAAATAGGACCTAACCTAGAGTAATGCTCCCACATCTGGGGAGCGGTATCACCTTCGACATTTATCATCCTTGATTCTATCCAAATGAGAGTCACTCGACTTATTAATGACCCAGTCCTCACAAGAAACCTCTTATCTTGCCCATCGCCGCGCTGTTTGGGACTTATCCCTTTTCTACCAGTACAGATTTTGCTCTGAAGAACTAGCCGGTATTATTCCCCGCTTGACTGTTCCTAACAGAGCAACAAGGGACGCGTTACGTATGCATCCCTTTACTGTCCAGCTACAAAAACCTAGAAGAGACCACTTCTCTCGCTCATTCATACCTAGGGTCTCCAGATTATGGAACAAATTGCCTGCAGATGTTTTCCGTGTCAACAGACTAAATTTCCCTTCTCTTCAGACGATCACGGTACATTAGTACTTAGACCTGAAGTATAGTACGTGGGAAGTTTTAGAATTTTTTTTTAAATAATAACTTAAAATAACTTTCGTACACTTGCCTCTTTGAACCTTTGATTATCATTTGTCAAATAAGACCGCTTTTGGCAAGAGCATGTTTAACTTTGTGTAATGTTTATTGTTGTCACTCCCGGCACATCTCATATTTTTATAGCAATCCTATTTCTAAGTCAAGCAAAACTTTCTGTAGCGAGTGACTGACAATAATTAATTAAATTCACAAATCTATTAATATTACCGCAACTGGACCTATTCCCATTCATTTTAATGGATTAATAAACTTACCTTGCACCTATATTAGTCGGTATCGATCAAACACAAACTGAAATTCTCAGCAAATTGAATATAAACCACACTTCTTCTATTTTGCTTCTTTTTTAGCACGCGAACGTTGACTCTATCATTCACTTTTACACAGAGTCCCAAAAAGTCGTTTTGTCAAAACAGTAAAGTTGGACAATTTTCACCTAAAGTGTAAGATAACAAAACACGCAATTTTTCTGCTCTATTCACCTAATTCACAAAATATAGTCCTGTTTTTATGGCCCTGACAATAAAACCTTCTAATTTGTCAGTTTAGCTTTATTACAAAATGGTTATTTATGTCATTCAAACTTACCTTAACTTTTATCATTTCTGGGGTTTCTATTGTTTTACTAATGATTTATAGCATTGGCACGATCGCGATGGTGCGAAACTATAATATAATAATATAGTTTGTTAGGGTTATCGAACATTTTGTCCTTGGACAATTATTTGCCCTGTACGCTTAAGGTCTGTTCCTACAAGCAGTGCGTACAGTTTTCTGGCCGTCAGAAACAATCAGTCAGTTACATACACTAAACGCCTGTCGCTGTTGTTACGGGTTTATTTCGCTTGTAGGATTTTGTACATAAAAGTTAAAAACTTACCAGGTCTTAGCCTAGAGATAAGTGAATAGAGCTTGGTTTCTAGTTTTATAGATTCCTTTATTTAAGTCTTTATAAGTACAATGTAGATATAAGTATATTTAATTCTAGTTCACCTTATCGTCAAGGACTAACGTAATACTTACCTAAATGTAATATTTATCTGGGCAACTCTATTTCTGATCGAAACCCGATCACGGACTCCTTGTGAGAACAAACTTTCAGTCCCCAGACACTTCGTACCTCGGACATTGGATGTAACTAGGAGGGGGAGCTTGTCGATGCCCCCTCCCCCCCCCCCCCTAGCCTCAATTCTTCACGCAAAGAAAGATTGTTTGCATATTGCAATCACAAAAATTTAAAATTAAATGATATCAAAATCTTTCAAATTCCATTAAACACACTTAAAGGATTTTTTGTTGGCGGTGGTTAAATTTATTTATGTATTTTCCTAATTATTAAAAATTAATTAAAAATAAAATTGTTAGGAATGGTACCTCTTAGTTGTACTTTGTATTTTTTAAAAATAAACAAGAAAACTAATTTAACCATTTTTTAATAGTTACCAGTAGCTACACTACTATCACTGTAACATACAAAGCAGCGCGCCAGCCCAGTAGTGCAGCCAGGATTTTGTATTAGGGGGGGGGGGGGGGTCAAGAGTAAATGAAAGTCTATTATAAAAGTATCATATTAACACATTAAACATAATAAAATATTGACAATGTTACAGTTGTAGAAAGTAACGATGGGAATTTTATTTTTCTTCTCGGGTAATCTCTATAAAAGAACAAACTTACTTACTGACTGATTGACTGACATATCAACGCACAGCCCACACCACTGGGTCTAGAAACCTGAAATTTTGCATAGAAATTTTTTATAGAACGTAGGCATCTGCTAAGGAAGGGTCTTTCAAAATTTTAAGACCCTAGGGGATGAAATAGGGGTTCAAACTTTGTATGTAGAAAAAATATTAGATGGTCCCGTTAAGTCGAAACTTCATAGAAGTACTCAAACAAATAAATGTTTAAACACGTGTTTTACAGTTTTTAATAAATCAACCCCTAAGGGGGTGAAATGGAGGTTCAAAGTTCAAAGTTCAAAATTGTTATACGATTCTATTACCTTGAAACGACGTGAAAGTTACGGCCATTTGCACACCTGCCGAAACCGGGTATCCGGGACCGGCAAAAATTAATGTTTGCAACTATTTTCTGAAAATTGTTTTTCAAATTTTTTTTATAGATCCGAAATCTAGAACAGTCCAAAGTAAAAAAAATGACTTACGTTTACACTCGTGGGCATTTTGAGCACTAGCTCTTCCCCAAGGTGCATCATTGTAGAACGGCAAACACTCTCCGCAATCTGGTCCAGCTGTATTGTGCTCACACCGGCATACGCGAGTACGAGTACCAGCTGACCCTGTACTAGTAACGCACTCGGAAGCGTGGCCATTGCACTTGCAACGTGCACCAACAGCTACGTCAGCTATGGCGTAGAAGTACGACCGCAGTACTTGTTGATCGCCAAAGACTTCATCACCAAAAGTGTTAAGACGATCCAGAGTAATCCTGATTTCTCTCGCTGTAACCCATTCCTAAAAATAATACGTAGTTTTATATCGAAGCCGTTTAGCATTATTAGACATTTGTTGAAATGTCTAATAATGTCCAGTTCATGAAGTGCTAATAGATGAATGAATAAATGGATATCGTTTCATTAAATGGCTAGAAATTCTAGACATTAAATCTCATGCTAAACCTGTTTTCTATCGATGCGTCCTAAGGAAGGTCGTATATATTTTTTTTAATTATGACAGCCCACATAAACTTCAAGCCTATGTACTAACGTACCGTGGGCGTCTGAAGAGACGGGAGATGTAATCTACTGATATGGGATTTAAAGGATTGGAGGTTGGGAGGGGAAGGGAAAACATCTGAAGACAATTTGTTCCAAAATCTGGAGATGCTAAGTATGAATGAGCGAGAGAAGTGGGATGTTCTAAGTTTTTGTAGTTGGACAGTAAAGGAGTGCCTATGTGATGCATTTCTTGTTGTTTTGTTAGGAATAGTCAAAGGGGGAATGATAGCGAAAGTCGATGGAACAATCTGTAGCAAAGGAACAGGTCCCAACCTCGGCAATGAGCGAGAGAAAGGAGTTTCTTAGTGAGAACGTTGATGAGTCGAATGGCTCTCTTT
Source organism: Philopedon plagiatum (assembly GCA_963971165.1). NCBI lineage: Eukaryota > Metazoa > Arthropoda > Insecta > Coleoptera > Curculionidae > Philopedon > Philopedon plagiatum. The sequence continues at coordinate 22,544,180 of OZ020194.1, read as the reverse complement.
TGGATAGAATCAAGGATGTTAAGTGTCGAAGGACATGCCTCTTCCCAGATGTGGGAACAGTACTCTAGGTTAGGTCTTATTTGGGAAACATAAAGAGTATGTAAGTTGGAAGGGGAAAAGTATTTTCTGGCTCGAAAGGGAGAACCAAGCTTTTCAGCTGCTGATATGGCTATTGAAGTAGGGTGTTTGTGCCAGCTGAGATCATGTTTGAAAGCGATACCAACAAGATCGAACGATTTATCTTCTTTAGAGCTTAGTCATTCATGTGGATGTGGTGTTGCTGGATGGCTAATGGCAAATGGATAATTTTTAGACATTTCATGCACTAATACTAAAAGTGAAACTCGCATTTAGTGAAACAAAAATACAACAATATGAGATAAGCAACAACATTATGTAACAAACAGGCGCTAACCAATATCAATTAAATTTTAGGCATCGCTTAATAGATCATAAACGATGACTAAAAGATGAATTTACGCTGGTTAGCGCCTATTTCTTGAGTTCTTTAAATATAATATCGCTAATCTTATAGGTTTGTCGTTGTTTAAGACAGGTACATACATAAGTGTTATCAAAACAAATATGAATTTTCATTTCATCGACAGCAAATTTTACTTTCAGCATTAGGTACCTATATGTATACATGAAACGTTTAAAATAGTTAGCCACTGGATGTAATTTCATACGATTTCATTTAGGTACGACTAGAAGTAGCTTAGCATTACGTGTAATTACTAAAATTCCTAGCTATTTAATGAAACACTATTTTATTTCACTATCTAGTAGGTAATATTTGATGAAATGTCTAACCATTTCATGAACCGACTAATAACGCTAAACAGATACAACATATTTTTTACTAAATGTAACGTATTCTATAAGTAGATCATTTATTTCTGCGTGTAAAATTTATTAGTTGAGGCAACGTTGATGACAATGATCACGCGAAAAATTTGAGAACTAATTTTATTACTATCCTTAAAAAAATATTCACAGGTTCTCACAACATTCTTTACTACGCACTATTTATTATTATTTAAAAAAGAGATTATATTATCCTGTCAATTTTTTTTTTCGAGAGTCTAAAATCATTATAATTTAAAAATTCGTCGTTAATTTATCGACGAATTTTCTTTGAAAACAATTGTAAACATTTTCAAAAAAAACTAAATCATTGTTGATCTACTCCCATAATATATCATCGTTGTGGCTTTAGATGTAAGCATTCCATAATAAACCAAGTCCATCGAATAACAGACATAATAGGAAAGGCAATAGCAGAAAAGCTAATCTGCTCAAGTATCTTCCTTGACGTAGTTCAAGTTTTTGATAAAGTGTGGCACAAAGAGCTAATTAGTAATTAACAAATCAAACAGAACCGAAACCACACATATAGTTGGTAATCTTCTACATTACAGATAAATAATTAAACAGGAGGATGAATACTCTAACCTGAAAGAAGTTAAAGCAAGAGCGTCTTGGGTCCCGTCCTTTATTTACTGTACACTTGTGATCTCCTACAAACAGAAAATGTAACTCTAGTTACATTCGCAGATGACACTGCTTTATTAGCAGTAGGAACAGACCTAGATGCAGCAATCAGCCAACTCTAACAAGCTAGCGACTAGATTTACAATTGGATCACAGATTTGGAGAATAAGCCTATTTAGCAAAAATTTATTCTTGTACACTTTACTAACAGAAGAATCATCATCAACAAGTCAACATAAATGATATCATAGTTCCCTATGAAAACACTGCCAAATACCTGGGGATGACCTTAGATGCGAAACTAAAATGGAAGGAACATATCAGAATTACACGGACTGAATTAGGGCTCAAATATAGATATTTCTATTGGCTCTTGGGACGAAAATCTCGGCTGTCAGTATATAGTAAAATCATAATATATAACCAGATTTTAAAACCAGTCTGGGTTTATGGCATCCAGCTATGGGGCTGTGAAACAGAAAGCCACGTCAAATGTATCCAAACCATCCAAAATAAAGTACTACGGAATAGTTAATGCACCGTGGGACATACGTAATAGTGAACATACGTAATAGTCACTTACATCGCGATCTTGATATCCGTATGTAGCTGGTAAAATTAAAAGATTTGCCATCAAGCATGAGTCTCGACCCCATCAACATGTTAATGTCAAAGCCATCAGACTTCTAAACAACCAGGACCTAGTAAGAAGGCTGAGGTCCAAGCCCTGTGAACTAGTGAAGATTTTTAAAAAGCAGAGTACAGTGCGCAAGTGCACGAGTGCTTCGTGCCATGGCGATGAGTCATAAGAGATAATTCTCTAGGACTCCATTGGGTGATGTAAAGGTGATGTCGGTTATGTAAGGATTTTAGTTTTTAAACATTTAGAGATAATGGTTGGTCTAATAGACCAGTAGGTAAACGCCGCAGGCTTTTAATCAAATAAAAAAAAATGTGATTTTTACAAGTTTATTAATTGCTAATAATTATTACCATTCTTTAAACCAAAATAATATCATTTCCTATTTTAGATTCCAAAGAATTTTTGTGTTACGGCAAAAATTCATAAAATTCAACTCTTTGACTTCAAGAAAAAATATCTATAGATAGAAATCTTTTTATAGCCATTTTGCGTAAAGTGTATAGATTTTCTACGCCTGCATTAATGCGAGAAAGATAAAAACAATAAAATTTGGAGATTTTATGGTTAAAGAACATAGTAATAAAATTATTACAAGAAAAAGTATATAATAAAACAGTTTTACTACCGGAAAGGGGTGTTTCTGTGTCAGGGTACACTATTAGGGTAAACAGTTTTGAAAGGAGGATAAAGAAAAATTATATAGAACGATTTTTAACACTATGTGATTTTTTGAATACACCTTTTTCAGTAAAGTAGAAAAAAAGGCGTCAGTAATTTTGTATAACAGAAATAATTCGAACAAAACTGACATTTTATTAACCCTTAACCGACCATACTTACTAGACTAGACTGGATTATATATCAAGCATATAAAAATAAGATAGATATATATTTTTTAAATTTATTTATGGGTATTGAAAAGTTACAAGAATACTTATTTTTACATATAAGAAGAAAATTTACTTTAATTTCTTCACTAGAAATAACAAAAAAAAATATATTACACCCCATACAGAAATGTGCTCAAATATGCATAATTTTTGTTTTTTTTTGCAAAATTGCTCAAAAAACAGGATTATTTATATAACGAATAACAAAAAAGAGCTTAAAAATTAACACAATACCTTTCAGCAATGGCTAAACATCCATAATATTTTTATGGGTGTATTGCGTAACGGTTTGGAACACTGCAAACAAATGGCCTTCCTACCCTGCACGCATGAGTATTTTGTCATACGGTGCTTTGCTCGTGGGCACAAATAACAACCCTTACGATTTTCCAACACATAGTTTTCTTCAGCTGGTGGTACCAGCTGTGGTGGTAGAAGCTGAACACAAACCGATAATCTGACAGACCACGGCAAACTTAACTGTTCCAGTATTTTATTAACAAATGATCATACAGTCAACTAACTGGCGAAACAAATGGTGCATCAATAGTGGCAGGATAACGAGGTCTGCCCGATTTGTAGGCGGTACCACTATAGAAATATGGCCGCATTTATTTATTGCATAGTCTCTCAGATGCCACATGACCGGTTAAGGGTTAACAAAAGTTTCCTTTTGACTAAAGGACTAGTACTGTTATATAAAAAGAATAATTTTTAAAATGCTAATTTAGATATCTTTAGATCGACGAGCTTAATAAATTCGTTGTGAGTGGGACTGCAAACGATGTCCCTTATGACGTCACGCGACATGAACTCAAAAAGTACTTAGATATATAAACAACATTTTTTTGGAAGCGGCAATTCTGGGTTATCATAAGTTTAAAAAATCGGTCAAGTGCAAGCTATACTTGCATAATTAGTGTTCACACAATTAAATTGTTTATAACAATTGACCGCGCTAGAATTTTTCAATCCTGATAATTTTCGTTCAATCTACACCTAATTCTCAATGTTCAAGATTTTTAAAGATTTTTCTGAGCAATCCTCCTGGTGATAAAGGTGGGGACAGCAATTTTTAAGCGTTTTTCCCGAAAAATGTTTAAAAAAATGAATTAAAAAAATACATCATATATATTGTTAAATTCGTGCTTCAATAAGCTTTCATTTGATACCCTACACGATACCCTTTTCCATTTCCCAATTTACTCCCCGAAATTAACCCCCAGAATCAAAATTTAACTTTTTATGCTTTACGTCTATAACTGGGCCACCACAATATCTCTGTTCAAAATTTTAAAAATTTTCGTCGTGTAGTTTCAGAGAAAATCGCCTGTGACAGACGGACGGACACCGAAGTAATTCCATAAGTGTTCCGTTTCACGGAACACTAAAAACATTTTCTACTTGGGAAAAATGTAGTATCACCACAAATAAACCTTTTTATTAAGGAAATGCAAACATAAAGTGAAATAATAAAAAGCACATAAATCACGAAAGAACAATGAAAAAATAAATTGTTAAAAACGAACTTTGAATACTTTGAATTTTGAATTTTGAATACTTGCACACAGTGGCGAACCGATGCGACGCGACGGGGGAGGGGGGTCGCGACCTCCCCAATACTATAGAAATTTGAAACTGTCGGGATATTTCGATGTCAGTTAGGAATTTTTGAAAAATACATTTTCCTTAGTATTTTGTGTTTCTAATCCTACAAAAGCCTACCTATTGTTTATTCCATTTTATAGAACAAAAACAATTTTATCCCAGCCAAATTAACAAGATATTATTATTTTTCTCTTAAAATATCTCTCTGGTATACTAAATTATACTACAAACTATTTCAAAATTCGGTTGGGAGATGTTCGAAAAATGAGTAGGGAAATTTTGGTTGACCCATCCCCCCCCCCCACAGAATGTGCTTCGGTGCGCCAGTGCTTGCACAACACTATAGTAGAAATGTTATGTTATAAAATGTATATGTGAATTATACACATTTATCTGTGAATTATATACATAAACCTCTATTATTTATGGTTACTTATAAATGGTAACACTGCCCAACGAGAAATAAAAGACTATTTTGCCATATAACAAATAAATACTTTATTCGAAAAATATTTCCAAAGTGGTGCTTTCCACATAGACTTCAATACGTAAATTTTGATCAGACAGATAGATACTTAAATTGCTAATCCAAATACAGTCACCACACAATACATAGTCTTATTTTCCCACCTCACAGTGCATGTTCCGTCGGTAGCGCTGTCCCAGTAGCAAGAACTAGCAGTATGCAACCCTGCACCGGTCTTCTGCATTATGGAGCAAGTAACAACATACTTAAAGTTCTTCTTCAACTTACTTAAAGCACTGAGACACTGTTCCGACACTGAAGCACTCCACTGATTTACTTTCTCTTGTTGATAGACATTCCCAGTCAACAATATTTCAATAGTATCTTTAACAATCTTCGTTACATCATCAACAATAAATTGGTTTTCATCGTCATCCATTTTTGGCGGCGATTCAACTCTTTGATTTTGACATTTATGTTGAGGAACAGCTTTTAATTTCAAACTGACAGATGATTTGGTGGTCAAAAGTTTTCGGTGGTGAGGCATGGTAAGAAATTGTTGTTAATTTCACAGGTAAGAAGTTGAAACTGATTTGAAAAACTTTATTAAGTATAATAAAATTTTGTTACTTAATATTAATAAACGGATGTCACGTCTTAAATTGTACGTGATTCGAAGTAAAATGGAAAATCACAGATGATTCGGCATAGGTTGGGTGTCATAATTTATTTTATAAGGCGCACGTAGTTCGTTGTAGGTGAGGGCACGATAGAATTTATACGGTGGCCCAAAATTTATTGAAAAAACCCTTTTATTCCTTTTGATTGTAAACTTATATATTATTGTATTTATATTATTTTTGTTGTACAGATTAAAGAAAAATTATTAGCAGTTTTACCTTCTCCAACTTTAGTCATCTCTGATTGCAATATGGATGGATAGGTTTTATTTATTTAACCAACTTTTATTTATTTTTTAAGAAACTAATCTGACTTAGGGTTTAATAAATACGAAATACATATATATGTTCGACATACCCACAAGAAACAACTGGACGTAAAGTATGTGCCAGGCCCAATATACGATATTTGATTTGCTTCTGTATATTTTTTATAACCCTTATGTGTTGATGAACTCAATAAAATTAAGTCAAGAATAAGAACCATTAACCATCATAGAGTGTTCCGTTACCATGGCGGTACTACCAACGGTAGCGTAGAAAGTGCGACTGGGGTGCGTGCCGGTGTGGTCGTACGGTACGAGGAACGGGAGTCTGGCCAGAACGAAGAGGCAGGCATGTTGTTGCGTGCCGATGCACTATGGTTTCTGAGAAGCGATTATTTGGCCAAAGTTAAATTTTCCAATTCTTAGAAAATGCCCTATTGTACATTTATTGTATACCCAGTGGCGGTCCCAGGGGGGGGGCGGTGGGGGCGATCGCCCCCCCCCCCTTACCCTCTTAACCCAAGACACTATTTTTAACGAAGAAATAATAAATGATCGATGCGGGTAAAACAAAAAATTTAAAACCGTAGGTGCAGGCAGTACACGTCTCTAGAATTGATTGTGGCCTAGATAAAATTGCATGCATGCTTTTTTAACAGAAATTTTGAATATACATAGGCAACTTTTTTTTGTAACACACTAACCCGACGATTGGGCCAACCCAACACCTACTAAACCGCCCCCCCCCCCCCTTTGAAAAAACACACTAACCCGACGATTGGGCCAACCCAACACCTACTAAACCGCCCACCCCCTTTGAAAAAAGCTGCGACCGCCACTGGTATACCCCAAATATTAACTATCTTAATATATTTCTTTGTTGATGCGCCCTTATGACCTGTTACGAATACCTGTTTAAGTACATTCGACAGAGTGGTTCGTTAGTGTGATTAGAAAATAGATCCAGAAGTATCTGGATCAGCAAATAGTTGATAAACATCTGAAGGCAGAAATGAAATATTTTTCTTTGGCAGTTTACTAAGTGATGAAATTATAGGATCCGATGTTAAAAGTAATCTGTGCAGCAAATCTACATTCGTAACAGTTGGTGAAAATTTTCTGGTATGCATCTCTCTGTATTTTTTAAGACTTCCGATAACTGTCCTATAGGAAGTAAAGCTGACTTAATTATGTCTGCGCCGTGTAGTAAAATTGTATGGACTGTTGCTGGCATATAAAACCAGACATACTTTTAAACAAAGATTCTGACAGTCTCTTCGGCATATTCTTGGAACGAATTTATATTAATTTTGTAACCAGAGAAAAGAGTACACAATACCACATAAAATCTTTTAATTATCGTCTCGTTAATCCCTGTTATTTTTAGATGACAGGGACGTATTCTTGAAGAATCGTCTAGCGGTAGTGCCATCATTAGTTATTCCGTTTTCACCTGATTTTGGAATATCTACCAGCGATCCCATTTTATCCTTAAAATCATTTTGGATTATTTTTTTCCTAGCCTCGCAGATTGTTCTATTTTCTTCACCTCTAAGTTGCCATTTTTGTAGGTCTAGCCTATAGGACACATGAAGAAGGCATTCAAAAAATCTTATCCATGCGTGAAGAGTGGACAAGCTAAACCTGAATGTTTCTTCTTTCGCAGCTTTTTAGCTTTGTCAATATTGCTCATATCTGTAGGCGTTGCGTTACATGTTACATAACAACATTTCTGAGCTAATGAAGTTTCTGTCAGAGCATTGCAAACTTTTCTGTTTATCATGGTGATAATACAAATATGGTTGACAGAAATATCATGGCATTCTTCAATTTGGTATGTAGTCGGCAAAAGGTTACTAATTTGGTTTTCGATATAGCTTTGTTCCTGCAGGGTCAACGCTGTTAATTCTTTTTTAAGTAAAAAACGTATCGGGCGACAAAATCTTGTAGCAGACGGGCGAGGATTTTGCCATAAAATTACTTTGTTTCTTTCATCATTTAAAATTTGTCAGTAGAACTGTAGATATTGCCTGTAATAATAGAGGGACCAAACAGCTTGAAAATAAGTCACCATCTGATAGTCCTAGATCTACGAATTGTTGTTTGGACTGAGCATGCCCTGTACTGCCATCGCAACCCCATTTGACAAGCAGTGTTAAATTTCCCAGCACTTTGCTCTCAACCGTTTGTAAAACTGGTGCTTGTAGCTCAAGAATGCGCTGGACCGTGTGATTAAGCAGTTCCTGTAGTCGAATTTCTGCTAAATATTCTGTAATAAGTATGGATTCTTCAGGGGGACAACATCTGCTTTTTGCCTTTAAGACTCTGCCAAATGCTGGATATATATCAGCGTTTTTAGCTTTCGCTTCACGCGTAATAAGCAAATATTGATGTTTGCTAAACCCAGCCTCAACAATTAGTGAAACGGTTTCTTCTTCTGTGTATAGCACCACCTCTTTATTTTTCTTGGATGCTTTCCACACTCTTGCTATTTTAGAAGCTCTTGTGGGAGTCGAAAAAACGGCCTCTGCTAATATCTGTGGTGCATCATGTTTGCCTTCCTCTCGCAGGGCTTTTTTGCAGCAAAACAAAGTTCTCCTGCTTCGTGGCCATGCGCAAGGTTATTCGCTCGTATTCTTTTAGCTCTGGTACCGATATTGGAAAAAGTCGTCTAGGACAACCCACATAAATTCCGCACGATGTGCTTGGAATCGCTTCGGGTTCTTGAAATTCATCTTTATCTTTTACAGGGGCCTGATATTGAAAATGCGCGCTAAGTCACTGTCCGTTTTTCCTTAAAAATCTGTTTAATTTTCTTGAACATTGCTCAAATTTAGCAAAAGCTTTGCTACAACACCATCTACACATTTTTGTAAGGCGTTGTATCTCAACATCATTCTCTTGTATTTGAAATGTTTGTATTAAAAACTTCATTAAATGCGCGGATTGAGATGCTCGTCCCTCATGAAACTTTTTCTAAGGAGAATCAAACAGCTGCCTTCTGGTCAACGTGGCCACAGCTCTATACAATCTGAAAAATAATTCAAGTATAAAATACATTTGGTTTGAAATAAAATATTTTTATAAACTTCACTGTTACGCCACTGGCTGAGTAGGAAAAAATATTAAGGTTTTTGCATAATATAATATGTAAGAAAGCTTTAATTCATTTGCTGCTACTCTTTAAATTTGTATAACTATTGGAAATCATTGTCTAATTGATAAACTAAACTTTACTTTCTCTGTCAGTAATGGCCCAATTTACTTAAAATGTTGTATCTGCCAAATGTGCAAGAAGGCGCAATTTATTTTTAGTTGCCGCATTAAATTATATCCTAAGCTACTTTTCTAAAAATATTTCGCGGCGGGATCTCGTGGGGCTTTTCTTGTAACTCTACGTAAAGTTTCACCAAAAATGAAACAAAACAATATTCGACACCTATGTTTACAAAATATCCTATATTTTAAATGTAAAAAGGTGCAACTATCCAAATTGTTTAAATATAAAGTACTTACCCTGGAGATAATTCTGGAAAAGAAACGAAGTAAGTAAAGTCCTTAAAATAAAACACAGTTCGATCACTAAATAGGCACCAAAACAGCACTTCAGACACAATCAAATATAAGACTAAACTACGGCAAATTTAGGGCTCTGTAGCCGGCACAAATAATGATATCCTGACCTGAAATTCCGAGAATAATTAGGTGGACCTTTACCCTAATTACCAGTAAAATAGAATGCATTAACAAAAATCTTGGAAAACCATCAATTATTTCCTCTTTTAGAATTCTTGGTACCACTGTGCAGTGTAAACAAATCTAGAGTTTTTTTTGTAATAATGTTATATTGTGTTCTTATGCACTTATAAGTACAACAGTTCATAATTTGATTAGATTTAAAAATATGTAAATTATAATCAAAATAGTATAAATTATTTTTGACATTGTCAAGAATATGTGTCACACCGTACGATTATATTTGTTATCATTTACCGGTATTTCCGTTGATAGACAAACAACGATGCATCAGGACCGCATTATTTCGCTTAACTACGTATTTTAAGGGCACAACTCTCTAAATAACATTGAAACGGTTTGTGACAAAATAGTTTAAATTGGGCAAACGCATTTATCTTATTGATCTCTTTAAAATATCAAATACATTTTTTCTATAGAACTAATAGAGGAACCAATATTTCACCAGTTCACCACCTTGAAATTTACATTTGGGCGAAACACACCTCGTATATAGGTACAGGGTTGCTGATATGTATGGAAAAGGACGAACGGTCCTAAAGTAAGATATCTAGCGGAAAACGCTAAACACAAAAGTTTTAGGGTTTTTAAAATCTATTACAATAAAGAAAAATTAAGTATACAAGATCAGTCACAAAGTTATGGAAAAACAAAGTTACTTTTCTTTTAATGGAACACCCTGTATATAACTCGAAATTTAAGGTCTTCTGAAAATTCTAAAAAAGAAATTTTATAGCACACCACATACCCAAACTTAACCGTTTTCCAGAATTCGAGTTTTGAATATCATTTTATAATAAATTATATACAAAAGTATTTAAATTTATTTAATTATTACCCTTACCCTAAAATTAATATAATAATATAATAATCTCCAACACGTTTTTCCGTTATCAGAGTAAGATAAAGTAAAAATCACTATCTATATTAAAATTTTATTATCTATCAAGGTACCTTAGAAATTTTCCAGCTCCGAAAAACGCCGTGCCGTTCTTTTGTTTTAAAGCGGCGATCTTGACAACACATGCCAAAAATACCTTAAGAATAATTTTTGCCCAACAATGGCACATTTAAGTGAGACTGAGCGTATTGAAATGTTAATGATTATAGGGTATGGTGATAGCACACGAAGTTTTGCTCTAGTGGTGAATATTTGCAATGAATTGCATCCGGACCAGGAATCTATCTCTAAATTAACAGTTTCAATAATTGCAGCGTTTTTATAAAACTGGAGGTGTAAAGATCGACCAAAAAGTGGAGGACCGGTAAGCGTTACAAATGAAGAAAATTCTTTTAATGTCATATTAGATGTGCTGTAAAATTTAATAAATTCGACATAACAGGGGGCTTTAAATCATTACATGAGTCGATATTCCATTTAAAAAATGACCAGACGGAAAAAATTTCATCCATATAAAATTCACTTGTTACAAGAATTGAGTGAAGACGATTGATCGCAGAATCGAGTTCTGCGAAGTTATTATGGATAAATTGAACCAAAATGTCACTTTTGTCAACCACATTTTGTTTTCTGGCGAATCTACATTTTGTTTAAATTGGAACGTAAACCGACACCCTGTAGGTATTAATCAGACCAAAATCCACATTGGATGGAGCAAGTTCTCACCCAACGACCACAAAAAGGCAATGTTTGGTGTGGCATTTATGGTGGACACGTCATAGGACCCTATTTTATAAACGGAAATTTAACCTCTGAATGATATTTATTTCTTTTGCAAGAGAATATTGTACCAGAGCTTAGACGATTTTTCCCGAACAATAATAATCCCAATTTACTGGCATGGCAGAACAAATATGGTTTCAACAAGATGGAGCTCCTCCACATTTTGGATGTGTGGTGCGGGAATACCTAGAGGAAACTTTGCCTGGTAAATGGATTGGATGGAGGGGTGCAATTAAATGGCCAGCTAGGTCTCCCGAAATGACTCCGATTGACTTTTTTCTATGGCCTCCTATAAGAAATGTAGTTTACAAAAATAGGCCACAAAATATCGAAGAGTTGCATGAAAGAAAATGAAATTTTCAGTATTCCTCCCAATACCCTTTTAGATTCACTAGGAAATTTTGTGCAGCGAATTCATTACTATCCGGAGGTAAATGGTTGGCAGTTTCAGCACCTTATAAAACAGGATTGCAGAGAAAATAGTTGTTTATTAAAACATGTTTTCTCTCATCTTCTTCTGGCATAACTATCTACTCAAAAACGGTTAAGTTTAGGTATGTGGTGGGCAACACATTTTTTTTTAGAATTTTGAAAAGAACTTAAATATCGAGTACAGGGTGTTCCATTAAAAAAGTAACTTTATTTTTTCATGACTTTTTGACTGATCCTGTATACTTCAATTTTCTTTATTGCAATAGACCCTAAAACTTTTGTATTTGACCGTTCCTATACATATCACCGACCCTGTATTTTTAAAGGTGTCTCAAGTGACGCCATGTTATGGCACCTTTAGCACCGCGTTGTTATTCTGGTGATAATCTTACCTGTAATTCTGGACTAGCATCAAAATTATAAGCTGAAGGCCTGCCTTCCAGAGTACCAAAGGCGACATTGCCTCCTCGAAGCGGTGAAATGTCGGAATATTCAGAGGTACATAAAGCTCGGGTCTCTTCACCTCTGATTGTGAATATTTGATCCGGTAGTTCGTATGTATCACGACAGGTAGCACTAAAAGGAGGTTAACTTTTAGTCAATAGATCTATCGATCCATTGCTTGAATCGATGATATAGCTTATAAAATTAAGCCCTGAAAACTTTATCCTCCAACTTAAACGAGTAAATAGCTGCCATTTTCAGACGTTAGCCCTTTAAGCAACGACCTCACTTTATATGAATATGCTATGTGTGTCATATTGTTTGAAAGACTGAATGAGGAATTTGGGTGTGTATATTATTACGCTTGGCGAAAATTATGATTATTAACCGTTTTGGACAAAAACATACGTGAAACAATAATGCCCTTTTCCTTATAAATTTGCGAAAAATTCAGAAACAAATCCATAGTATAAAAATTAACGGCCAGATTCTCCAATGCTAGACCGTTCTAATTTGACAACCAAAAGATTTAAACTAACAAGTGTAAGAATAAGAAAATTACGAAGATTCACTAAAAAGATTTAAGATTTAGTACTGGTTTAAATAAAGATCTTCTAGTTGATCAGTTAAGTTTTTACAGTATTTTGTTTTGTTATTGTTAATAAGTCGCCATTAAAAACTTATGAATTATTCTAATATTTCAGAAATTTGCTTGGTTTCCAAAATAAATGATTTTTATCTTGGAACGTTTTGCTAAAATTAATTCATAGCATAAAACTTAGTTGTCTTGTTCTTACACTTGTTAGTTTAAAACTTTTGATTGTCAAATTAGGCCAGTCCAGCGTTGAAGAATCTGTCCGTTAATTTTTATACAATAAATTGGTTTCGCAATATTTGTTTCGTCGAAAATTTATAAAAAAAACAGAGAAAAATATTAAAACTTAATAATTCTAAGACCAAAATCATTTGTAAACCAAGCAAGTCGCTGAAATATTAGAACTCATAGGTTTTAAATGGTGATTTATTAATAATGACAGGACAAAAACCTGCCAGAATATAACTAATCAACTAGAAGATCTTAATTTAACCCACTACTAAATCGTAAACATGTTTTTCTACGAGCGGTCGGAAATAGCTATTTGTGTATTAAGAGCGCAAAGTGATATATTGCCGCTCTGAGCGAGAAGTTAGACGCGCGACGCGTAGCGGAGCGCGGCTATCTCGCGAGAGCGGCAATGTCACTTTGCGCTCGAATTACACACATGATTTTTTCTACAACCGGTATTTTTATAAAAATATTTTGTAATGTAATTAATAATTATTGATATCAAATTTGACAGTTTATATTTTGTGTCAAAAGTCGCAGATACGCTGGACGTTTCTTTATTATTATTAAGGTGTCCATGGTAACTAAGCGAGCGACAAAGTAACTTTGTCGCTCGGCGAGCGACAAAGTAAAACAAACGCTTGTTCCTCGAAAATGTCCAACTTTGCGCTTTCTTTTGAAAGCGCAAATTTGTACTTTTCGCTCGGTTGTAGAAAAATTGAATTTTCCACACACATTTTAGTGTGGAAAATTATATATATAATGTATATATAAATATAAATGTAATAAAACAACAGTTCTACCAAAATAAGGGCTTAACTGAAATAAACACATTTGTTAAAAAATAATAAACAGAATGCGGCAACAGTAAAAACTAAAAATTGTAAGAACCGGCATCAACGCAGTTCGCTCCTCGTAGCAGTAGAAATTTAAATTACGAATGACAAAATATAACCATAAGAAAAATGAGTGACGAGGAAAGAGTTCAATTATTAAAATAATTTATGGCCAAATAATCTGATTTTTTAATAATACCATTCTGCCCACCACTTTTATTTACCTGTAGTATTGAAAAGGTATCCAATTTCCATCTGCGGTGGTCCTTTTTGATACATAAAAGCTTTCAGGCCTGGGTGAGTTAAACCAAATACGAATGTAAGTAATGTCAAAAGCTTTTCCTAAAATTTAAAAGAGTAACATTATTAAACGGAACATTAATCTCTACGAAATGACGCATTTTGAAATACACAGACAAAGAAGGTATTAATTTTAAGAAGGGTCCGTTAATGTAAAAACGTAGCATTGTTATTATAGGGAGAGTCATATCTTTGAATAAAATTCTTGTTAGATTTGAGATTTTTGCTGTTGTGCTTAATATGTGGCGCGAAAAGGTATAATTGTCATGAACTCCATTCTTTATCAGTTTGACCTTCTACGTCTCTATTTTGTATTTGATATTACATTTATCTTAATATCCTTAAAATGTCACTCAGTGGCGGCTCGCCAGGGGCGGCAAGGTCGGCAGTGACGACCCAACAAAATAGAAAAATAGGCAGTAATGAATGTCTTATTCGATATTTAAAATTTCTATATTTTTAATTTTAACTATTTTTTAAAACTAATGGTTCAATTATTTAGCTTTTAATTCAACTGTTTATTTCTATTTACAAACTTATTTACTCTTTCACCGGTCGGTCATCTCCATATGAGGCAGTGACTACGGCCGAAAGTAATAATAGCAGGTCTTCTCACAGATTAGGAAACGGCCACTGAGGCAAGCCGCCGAGAAAAGCTACCGAAACAGGCAACCAAACATACAATAGTAATACAATTAAAAGATTTTAACACCGTGTTTCAAATGTGCTCTGCGGCAGACTTGGTTTTGCCACATGTTGCCGATTTGTGCACTTTTTCATCCATGGAAAATTTATTTGGGTCTTGATACAATACAATCAAGTTAATAAAACTTCTTTGTACTTGTAGAATAATGGCAAATATTAATTTACTTACAATTTAATACGTAGTGTATATTATTGAATGTTTTATTGTGATGTGGTTTAGATTTTTAATGTTTATTTTCTTAAAATTTTATTTACAATGGTCAAAAGAACCAGGATGATGCGATATTGGCAACTGCGGAAATGCGTTTTGATGAGGGTGAAGAGTGACACTCTGACAGTAGGGACTGGGTGAATTGATTAGTATTGAATGATTACTGTTTTTCGCAAATTTTAGGCCTACTTTCAGTACCATTTTCGACATTTTCCTTAGTACTTGATTAAGTGCCTAAGAAATTAGATATTGTGTCTTACTGTCTTGTGCTGTGTCGTACTTTGTGTACCTTTCACTTTAAACATTTGAAGTTATTTTTTGCCGGCTCGAAAAGTTAGATAAAATAACAGCGTAAGTATTTAAAACATGGAGGGAAATGCTTTGGATGCAGCTCAAATTGTAAGTATTATCAAAAGTAAAGATATTGTCAATGAACTTTTATCTCAAGACTTTGCATTGTTTTATTAAGGTCAACGTAATCTTAATTTAAGATCAATTTTTTTGATTACATTATAATATGTGGCTAAAAAGTAAAAAAATAAAATAAAAAAAAAACACAAAATTCATAAACAAAAATTTTAAAAACTTAGGCCTTAAAAACCTATTGCTCCTATGATGACACATATGAAAAAAATATTATATATTCTTTCATACTTTCTGAGGGGCAAAAACACAGTAAATCCTCGAGTTTGTCAGATTAAAATTTTGCCGACCCTGTTGAAAAACTCACGAGCCGCCACTGATGTCACTTATGCAAAGGAACACAATCGGTTTTTTTATCTGGGACAACAAGCTTAAATACTAGCTTGGGTGTCCGGAGAAAAGGGGGTGCAATTTATTGCTATTTAATTTAGATTGGAGGTTAAAAGTGAAGAGACAACCTCTGTAGGTAATTTGTTCCACAATCTGGGAACTCCTGATATAAATGCTTGGGGTTTCTGTAGCAAGACAGTAAACGGATGTACACACAAGTGACACGCTTGTTGATAACCTGTTGAGAACAGACAAAAAGGCAATGGCAGAGACTAGTTCTTTCAAGTTTCAAGCAGAATCTGTGAGAAAGTCGGTAGAAGAGAGATCCACTACCTATAGTGCGACGGTAAGTGAATAATTGATATGCTTTCTTTTGAACTAAGTTGAAAATGTTAAATATGGATGGTAATACCGCTTTATAGACGTGGATACAATATTCTAAATTATTATTTGGAAAACATAGAAAATGAATAGGTTAGAAGTGAAAAAAGTACTCTTGGGCTAGGAAAAACTTAGCATTGACTATTGAAGTAATGTGTTATCTTAGATCATGCATGTTTGATAGCGATGCCAGTGAGGGGAAACAATACCCATTCTGCCCATACATGTGGGTGGATTAGGTGTTGCTGCATTTTTTTGTATGACAACACAACAGAACTGGTTGTGTTTTGTGTTGTGACGCCTGAATCAATTGCGGCAGTTGAAGCATTAGTAAAAGTAAATCATCGGATGAAATAGCTGAATTTTTGAATATGACCACTGGTTCTGTAAAACACTAAATCATTATGCGATATTCTCCACTCCATAAAGTGTCAGCAAGGTAGTTGCCAAAGCAACTGACTCCAGAATTGAAACAACGACCTGTTGATGCTTGTCAAGGACTTTTGCGACGATATGAAGCAGAAGGAGATACCTTTCTGGCAAGGATTGTAACTGGGGATGAGTCTTGGGTGCACTATCGTCAACCCGAAACCAAGAGAGCAAGCAAAGAATGGCGTCACACTTCTTCGCCAAAATCTAAAAAAGGGCACACAGCTCTCAGCGGAAAAGGTTATGCTGATTCTTTTTTGGGATGCAAGAGGGGGGAGGATTACATGCCTAATGGGATTACTGTTACTAGTAATACATATACAGAACTCCTAAAGAACCGTCTTAAGCCTGCCAATAGAACCAAAAGGCGCGGATTTATGACTACAGGCGATCTTTTGCAGGTTATTCTCCTGACCTCGTCCCAAGCGCTTACCATATCTTTGGTGCACTTAAAGAGGTATTAGGTGCGACGAAGTTTCAGAGCAATGTTGAAGTGGTGCATAAGTAGCTGTACCCACAACCTATAGAATTTTTTTCTTTAGGTATTCAAGCACTTCCAAAATGGCGAAGGACGTGCTAGAACGTAATAGGGACTAAGTCGAGTTTCGACATTGCTTCGATAAATTGTCTTTAATATCATTTTACGCGTTTTCATTTGACTCTGCCTCGTATTATTTTCTTTAATTATATAAACTTATAATTTATAATACCCTTATTAATTCTATTTTACTATTTACAACTTACCAAATTTAAGGGTCAGATTGACTTGATTAGGCCACTGAATCCCCTCCAGCATAGTTTCCGACTGCCACCACGTCGGATTGTCTACATTGTGGAAATCAGTAAGAAACCTGGCATGGTGCTGGCCTGGATAACAAACTTCACAAGATTTACGAATTCCAGTAACCCCAGTCTGAACACAATATTCTTGCTCGCCCAATTCGCCGCAAGTATTTGTAGCTTCCATTTCCATGTTAAAGGCAGCATTTTCAAATTCAGGAATGCATCTCTAAAAAAGGCAATATTTTAAAGCCAATGGATTAGCGCGCAGTTATGTAATACTGGACAATGGCGGTTTTTAACAACTAACTAGTTCTAGGTTAACCAAAAATGTGCCCCTATATTATATCCACAATATTATTACACAATTACATAATATAATTACAATATTCCTTCGGATTTGTACCAGTTATTAAGGATTTCGCGATTGTAAGGCGTAAAAACTAACAGATTATTTTTAAATCGACTTTGAATTTCAAACCTGCGCCGGTGTGCCGTGTGAGTAACCGGTATGAGTGTCACGTGACTCGGTATACTAAATTCTTATTTTTAATCACGTGACGCCAGATGGTTCCATCCATTGATGTAATTTGGAACGCAATCCAGTTGTTGAGTGCTTTCTTTATAACCGCAATGATAAGAAACCTCATTTTGCTTTTTATTTCCAAAAACTACTTAACAAGAAGAAGAAGTAATAACGTCGAGAAATATCTATATTTTTCCTTCCTAAATACAATGGCACTCAAATTAAAATTCCCAAAACCTTAATATTATTTCAATTTTCATTGATCAGACAATTTTACAGACTTGTGTAAAACCTTTTCGGTATTAATCATGTAATCTAGAAACTAACTTAAAACTTTTAAATAATAATACATTCAAAATGTTCTGCATCTATAATCTATAATCTAGTAACTTATTCTTATTATATACTTCTAATTTAGCTGCTGCGTATTTTAACTGTTGTTCTACTAATGTTTACGGGGTAGATAATTAATATATTGTGTATGCTTGTATTTGAGTTTGTCATTGTGGACTAATTTTTTTTTGTTATGTACAAATAAAACACATTCTAATATATAAAGATGGAACAGTAAATATTTTTAATTCTTTAAATAATAGCCTAGCTGATACGCCTCTAATGTTCTCATTGCGAATTTCTGGGTTTAAAAGATTGTATGCCAGTCTGTTGAAAACCCCCAAAATATAACACTATAACTTACGCATGCGTTGTACAAAAACATGGGTTATTAATAAAATAATCAATAAAAATAATTTTAATTTAGTTTAATGAAATAACCTCCTTTTTGTTATTTCTGACTCTCTATCAACAATGAACACCGATTTTAAAGTAATTCCTAAAATCCCAACAAAAATCTAAGTAGTACTGCTCTGTATCGATAAACTTTAAACAGCTTTTATTCCAGGATGGGGAATTCAGGCTAACGCAAGCCGCCAGTGTTATTTTATTGGTTTTAAACAATAACATACCATCTGTGTTTACACTAAGGAAGTTAATTTAAGAAGTCGATGAAATCATCAAATAAGTTTTTTTTTTCTGTCTGGGAATACTGTGTTACGTAAAACTTGCAATAAAACATTAAAATAAATAATACTACTATGTCATAGTCATATTTATTACAGCAAATGTGTTTAACTTTTCGAGGGATCTGAGAAAAAAGCTCAAGCGTTGCTCGTTTGCTTTTGCTGGGACCTGGCCTGATTGCTGATTAAATTTTTTTTTAAATTGTTTGTAACTTTAAACAATATTGGTTAGAAAGTGCCCTTTACTACTATTCTCTTTTACACATTGTCGTTTTGATTTTTTGAAAGTACCTACATGTTTTGAAAAACGCAGTTTTTCATTTTTTCGAAAATTGAATTTGGAACTTTAATTCAAATGTCAATAAGAAAATTTGCAACAGTAACACGTAAGTTACATTAACTAATCAGTTCGAATAACTACTCAAGTTGTAGTGTATTTAGGTACTATTGCAATAATCAAAGACATTCATATCTAGTAAAAATAGACACAACTTTATTTTTTCATTACTTTTTTTCAAACTTACAAACAAAAGTTCAAAATTGTACACTCTGTATGAAAACCCATCTAATTCCATAAGTAGTAACAACCTGCTGATACAAAGTACTACTAAGTAAGTAATACTTCTCTAAAATAGTGCTTCAATTAGAGCTACAAACCAACATAATTTAAATATGTTGCCCATCCTCTATCTGGGGCATTAAAAGTGATTTTATTTATATTAAAAATGCCCAGTTGCATAAAAAATATACAGAAATAAGTTCGATAAAATCATATCGGAGTTAAAGTAACAAAACTAGAAATTAACTTTTTTAAGGTAATCACCCTGTATATTATGTATATTTCACTAAAACAAAAGTGTGGCCCGTTTCTAGCCGGGGTGAAGCCTAATTTATACATTAGATTTAATTTTTTTGATCAAGCACTTCGCGCCAATAGACAGACTGATAAATAGCCTGACGGATCAATACACAGACAGATGGGACAGACTAAAATGGGAAATCATGTTTTTCGTCTTCTAGGAATCTCAAAAAACCTTGGTGGATGATTTTTTCACGGATATAATAGTACCTCTAGCGAGGGAAGGAATAATAGTTGTTTATCTTGCATGCAAGATAAAATGAAGACGATGTGAATGAAACAGCCAAGTAAACAACTCCACTAAGATCAAAGACATTTATCGTAAAAAAATTATTTTCACCCTGTATGAAAAATTAAAAGTTTATTTTTCACGCAAATGTTTTAGCAAAACTAAACAGTTTCTTTTCACCGTTTTACTTCAGCTTTCCTGATACTTAATGATTTAAGCTCATAATCCTAATATTATGCTGCAACTATGTTTTAGTTCTTACTATTATTCAATTTCTTCACGAGGCAATAAAAAGAAATATCAACGACCATATCGCAAAAAGTGGCTCATTGAATTAATGAGACTCAGGGCTAGTCTCTACAAAAACAGTAGATTGGATGGCAGCATGTGCGGGTGTATTGTTATCATTTAATTACATGTATAAGTCATACAGTTGGATTTTATGAAAGCAGCTGACTTCATACTATATCGAGCAGTCGATAATTATACTCCTGATACACACAAAACTTGTGCAATTGACCGGATGTACTTTTATTTAATCTTTGATAACTTGGTTTTTACAGCCAGGAATTATTTGCGACAATTTCTAATTATTGCAGTTGAAATCGTGTAAGTACAAATGTACATATATTTTACTCGGAACATACGTGATAATTTAATTTCCAGTAATTTTAGAACAGCGAACATAATAAATAAACAAATAGAATCATAGATTATAATTGCAGATATTTATTTCTGCATGTGACTTTTAGAAAAGCTAAACTTTTGAGTAAAATTTTGAAAAAATAAACATAGATTTGATTTCAATTATCTATCCGTTGCATCTCTATTTCAACTTAGATATTTTTGGCATCGTGGGTAGATTGACTGATTCTTATGATTTTAATTCAAAATTTGTTTTCAACTACCTATATATGCCAAGTCTACAACAAATGTTATGCTTCGTTCGAATGTTTGTAAATAGCTACAAAGTTCACCAGTTACATAAACAAATTACAAGCACACATACTCTTAGTTTCAGTCCTGGTACCAACCCTATTTCTTCTTCACATTAATGACCTGCTCTCTTCAACTGTCAATTCCATCCACAGTTACGCTGCCGATAGTACTCTTCACTCCAATATCATTTTTTTTTAAACAAGTCTCGAATCAAGAGCTGGATAAACGACGCAGATCTATGCCCTTATCCCTTTCTCAAGATCTCCAATTAGTTCTAGACTACGATGCTAAGAACGTTGTTCAGTTCAATGCCTCTAAAACCCAGTCTTACTACCTGTCACGCAAACAATCCAGCAACACTTATCCCAGCCACATGAATGACCAAGTCCTACAGAACTTTACCTAGAATACTGTTCCCACATCTGGGGCGCAGCATAACCTTCGTCCCTTAACATTCTTGATTCTATCCAAATGTAAGCGATTCGACTCATCAATGACGCAGTCATCACAATTAAACTCTGAATGGAGAAGGGGCGTTTCACCAAGACCTTACCTCCACCTTGCCAATGTTTTTGACAAGTGACCAGAAAGATTTGCTGCCGTTGGAACAGGAAAGCACTTTATCTTTTATGCGGTTGGTAAAAGCATTTTGGACTCTAAGATAGTTTAATTGTATTGATTTCTTGCCTCAGTGAAAATTTGACGATTTTCGGGTGTAGGATTTTGAAGAAACCTTTTGCTTGGACTTTTTTGAGTCTGGTTTTATTACAAACCTTGGAGAACTAGGGCTTTTGATGGTGGAGTTTAGGTTTGTTGCCGGTATATGGAATGAAACTTTCAAGACCTACTTGAATGATCTATGACATGAGAGCAAATTTCGGAGGGATCGAGAGTGAAAAAACAGACAGGGTTCCAAGGGAAAGCAGAGAAGAAGTTTCAAAGACCATCCCAGGCGGCAGAAATCTAATGCCAGATCGTGCGTTCCGGCATGATTTCAACGAACTCGGGATGTGAGGAACAAGATACGGTAATGAGGCCGTGATCTAAACGACTAAGGGGAGCGCAATCAGAGGTTAAGTATGATGCAGGATGGGTGGTAAGGAATGGGTCTAGTGGGTTTGGATTATGGACAGAAACGCGGGGAAAATATGTTGACTCCTTGATTAAATTGGTGATCGAGTTGCTGATTGCAGTTTTCTGCCGCTCTGCTTACTGGGTCGATTTTTGTGGATCCTAGCCATTCCTTGCTGTGGACGTCAAAGTCGCCTAGGGCGATAATTTCAGGGGAGGAAAATTCAGAAATAAGATGATCAGTTTTTGCCGAGAGGAAGTCAAAATACTCAATGTAGGAGTTGTCTGATGGGGAGCGGTATATGCAACAGATAAATTTAGTGGTAAGTTTTAGCCAGGGAACATAGGGTTTGCCTGATTCCAGGTTCGGGAATCTGGTACTTATATAATGGTGCTTATATAATAATATAAAAACTGAATTAACAAAATGGGACTAGGAGATCAGAAAATGACTTGAATGGATCCCCCCTGACTAAAATAATTCTAATGCGTTAATTTTGTTCGCACTGTCCATTTATGTTTATGTTCTTATTAATTATGATAGTGACTCCGATCGTCGTTTGTTATGACATCATTTAAGTTTAGATATCTTTTATCAGTAAAATATGGGTTGAAAATATAAAATAATTTTAAATTATTTTTGGTATCTACACATCCTACAATTTTGTTCTAAAATTAACTACCACAGTTTTAATTTGTTTTACAATTTCAAAATGATATTGAAACGGATCTAATAAAACTTTTCGAAAAGCAATTTTAGGATTTTTTTTTTAAATACAGTTTTTCGGATATTGAATTATGAACTCTACTATATTAGATGTTAATAAGAACAAGCAAAAAAGGATCCTGAGCAAATCTAAACGAATCTTCCTGGGATTTGGTCGGGTTTTCTTAAGTTTGCTACTTAATATATTTTCAAGTTTTTTATCCCAAAAAGGGTTTTTCGTAAATATCCGAAAAAAGTGTTTTTCGAAAAAATTAATATCCGTGAAAAGTGTTGTTCGAGAAAATGAATATCCCAAAATAGTGCTTTAACAAAAAATTAAAAAGAGTTTTTCGAAAAAATATTTTTCAAAAAAATGCCCTTTCGAATAAGTGTTTTTTCGGGAAAATTTTTACTACGGTAAAACTGTATCGTTAAAAAACATATTCACAAAAAAATGTATTTTCGAAATTTGGTATATTGTCGAAAAGAATGTTTTCGAAAAATTCTCGTCCCGCTGGCGCTGTGTTTTTGTGTTTTGCGTCCTGCCGTTACTACAAGCAGAGGCCTATACATCTAGCTTTGTGAAGATGTGAAGTCACATATAAACATTCATTACAGTAAAACTAATTAACAGAAAACCACAGCACCATTTCCCTGCCACACTTGATGAGATAGTTATCAGGTTTATCTCAAAGCAACATTTCTTATAGAAATATTTTAATTTATATGTACCACAAACTTTGATATGCTAAAAGACTGCTATTTGGCTAAATATATACCTAAGCAGCTTGTGCCTAAGCTTTGCCTTGAACGACGGGTATTTACTATTTTATGCTGATGTGTTTTATACTGATAAAAATCAAAATAATAAGATTGTGTAAGAGTTTATTTCGTTAAATTCGTTAAAGAGCAGACTTTGTTCAAGAGTAAAGTTTCATTTATTTTTCAGTTACAGGTCATATTATGTCCATTTGCAAAGGGTATTTAAAGAAAATACGTGATTAAGTAAAAAATCACTTTTATTATGACCCTTTCTAGTGGCAGAAGGATATGCAGTGGGCTATTCCAAAATAAAAATTAAACTAGGTCTACTTTTTAAAATGGTAGGTCACTTTTCCACCATCTTATTATTTCTTCCGGAAAAACGCCGAAAAAACTTAAGAGCAAATGCCCGGTCCTTAAATTTTGCAACAATAATTTTAAAACTGA
Source organism: Philopedon plagiatum (assembly GCA_963971165.1). Taxonomy (NCBI): domain Eukaryota; kingdom Metazoa; phylum Arthropoda; class Insecta; order Coleoptera; family Curculionidae; genus Philopedon; species Philopedon plagiatum. Next base: position 22,520,038 of record OZ020194.1, on the reverse strand, counting down.
ATTGAAATTATTTATAGATTGCACCGAGAATTATTCTGTACAATAAAAATTTTAGTTTAGTTACGTTTCTCTGCAGGCGCGGCCCGTGAGTTTTTTTACAGGTGGGTCAAAAATTTGTGGGCAACTAGTGATATCGACGCAACAAGCAAAATACACTTTTTTAATTAAGGAAGGTTTTTTAATAATGTGCCTAGTTTTGCCAAGAAATTATTTACCTACAAATAAACACCGCAAAAATCATAAAATAGGTACTGTGATATATTGAACATTGCGACTCTAGATGTTTATGACTTTTAGTACTACTTTTCTATGTCGTGATTTAGTCTAAGATTGTTAGAGGCATCCCGTTTTGATACGTCTGTGTCTCCTCAATAGAGGTCGCGCCTTGTACTAAAAGTATGATACAGGCAGCCAGCTGTAGTATATATGAGATTACCAATAATTTTAAAAATATTTAATCGAGGAACAAGTGCTAAACTTGTTGCCAATACACCTTTTAGAGCCGACCTAATTTTTTAAATAACAAAAATTAAAAAAAGTCTACCCGGACACATCATCGAACCCACGATCTCTTGGTTCACTAGCTGAGACTCTACTTCTGGACCACGTTTCTAATGTGAGAAAACCCGTGCCGATGCCCTTATATTTGACGACTAACATTGGCGTGGCGTGAGCCCGTAGTATTTATATGTTTAGCCGCTAATTAATAATACAATACAATGCAAATACAATGCGCATATTAGGTACCTAATTAGTTTTTCCTTGTCCAACCCAAATGTTTTGAAAGAGTATATTTCATGAGGCGGTTCGAGTGTATTTCCATAGTGGGAGTGGCGCGATATTATTGGTGGGCCGTCGACAAATTTTGTCTCTTTTTAACTTCCGAAAGGGCGTATGTCTATTTCTCTCTTAGCTTTAATGAATTTATATCGTCTATATAAACCTATGAGGCCAATTTAAAATACGACCCAGCCCGGAGCAAGCTCAGATCTTTCGACGATGGCTTGGCTTGATTCTTTCTTGGGGAATTTTCGCATGGAACTTACACTTTTTTGAAAGAAAAGTTTGGTTTTCAAAAATAAATTATTTGGTGGATCACTGAAAATAAATTTAGGTGGGTCATTGACCAAATGAACTAATGGACGGGCCGCGCCTGTTTCTCGGGTTTGCTGTGTTGTCTGTTATTACTCTTGTTTAAAATGTTATGTACCTATAAAAATGTTAATTGCAAATTTTGCGAAAAAGCCCGTTTATTAAAAACAATAAAAGCATATTTCCTGAAATATTAAACACATAAAAAACTTTTTTAAAACAATTTAAAAACATGGAAATAGGGTATTAAAGAAATAAAGTATCGTACTAACAACGATTTCTCAATATAAAATTCTATATTATCAAGCTTATGGTAATATTTAAACTAACAGCTAACATGCACCGGGAAGTAAGAGGAACAACAGATGCAGGTCAAAAACCTTGCACGTGCATTGAGCTAAATATTACCCAATTGCAGTACTTGTCATCAGCTGATAGGAGGGCATTCATGACTGCCCACTTGCATGAAAGTAGGTATAGGTACCTGAATATTAACAATGGACTCAAAAATTGTATATATCTATAAGAATGTTTAATAATGGCAACAATAAAAACTACATTCTATGCTGGTCATTTCAGAGAAAAGCGCGAAGCTTTTTATATTTTCCGAGTTTTTATTAACTATTTTAAAGTGTTTCAAGTTTTTTATGAAGCGTTGCTGTCACGGCATCTTCGAGCCCGAGATTCTGTATTGATAAGCAGGGGAGATATCGCTTTTTTGCAATTTTTCTTTAGACAAGAGATATTCGACGGAGGTATTGAATTTCTGCGGACACGATTTTAAAGAAAAAGCACGAAATAAAATTTAGATTTCTTTAATAGATCTTGTTTATGTGCCAACAATGGAAGGTAGTCATTTTCCTTTTATAGAAAACTAGCTTGCGCCCGCGACTTCGCCCGCGGTTTAACAATTTTACTTCATTACAAACTTTGAGCCCCATTTCTTCCCCTTAGGGGTTGGTTTTTGTTTCAACTACTTGGAATTTGAGTTTTGAAAAGTCCCTTCTTACCGAAACCCTCCACCCTAAAATAAACATATATACAGGGTGTTACGAAATTCACTGCATATATTGAAACCGGTAAATCCTGGTACGAATTCAGATTAAAGAAAAATATTCATAAATGACGCTTCATGATAAAAAAAGTAGATATCGTCCCTCAAAAAAAAATAATAAACACATGGCGATATAAAAAACAACGAGCAATGTCAGTTACAGAAAAAAAACTTTTGTTTTGACGTCAGTCAAGTCAGTCAGTGCGCAATGGTTATTTAAGTTTTTAAAGTCCATTAAACGATACAATGAATGTTATCAATATTTTTTCTTTAGAAGTTTTAAATAATAATGTAATTTCTTTTCACTACCTAGAAAATGGTCTTCGTCGATCCGTTATCAACTAATATTTTGATCATTTTTATCACGTTTGTGCTATATCGGAAGCGCTGTTTATTTCAGCTGAAATCGAAAATATACATAAAGTTGAAATTAGGTACTAGTGCTTTACCCAACATAAAATAAATAACACTTCCAGTGACTGGTAAACAAATATATTACGAAAAATCAGTTTTTTGCATCTCCTGTAAAATTACATAAATTGCTCTTACGATACTTTGCCAGGATAGGGGCGATATTAAATAATATTTTTGTGTGTAACATCATGTATTGTCTTAATCTTCCTTTAAAACTCTGGCCCTTCCGTAGCCACCCCTGTATAAAAAGCTTATGCTGCTTTTGAGCTCACTCATTTATTATTAAATTACCAAAAGTATACCTTATATTTTACCCTCTTAACACATTTTTAGTTAACAAAAGCCAGGTAACTTCCAAAAGTCCTTTCCTCTTAAGAAATTTTTACCTACCTGGGGCATACTGAACTGGTCATAACATCGTGTCCCTTTAAATCCAATGACCGGGGTTTGGTCAACATCGAGGGCCAACTGACCAACACATTTTTCGATCATAAGGATGAAAATGATGATTTGTGAAAGGCTTAAAAGGCACAGCATGTTTAGTATTGGTTTTCTCCCGGGATCTTTGATTTATCCAGAAACTGAAAAAAAAACACGGAAAATAAAATGATTTATGTATTTTAAAACAGTACCAATAAAATTTAATTACTAAATGTACAGTCGTAGCCAAAATAAAGTTTCCTTTCCATAAGAGAAAGCAAATGAAACTTTTTTTGGCCACAGCTGTACAATGATCTCCAAATTGTGGTAAAATATTTTCTTTGTAATACAATTTTTATTAACTAAACCTCTCGTTCAAAAGAACGATAAAACGAATGATTTTTACATGTCTGTAGTTCAGAAACTTGTAATCAAATTTAAACAAAAATTTCGATTATAAAAGCTTATTATGTGTAGATTCAGCTACGGGTAGTCCTTTTGATATACAGACCTTTTTTCAGTGTTTACAGGGCGAGAAACAAAGCAATGTAGGTAAAAACCCCGAACCTGAGATTCACTAAAAAACTTAAAGATTTAGCACTGTATTAAATTTGGCTTAGTCAACATCGAGGGCCAACTGACCAACACATTTTTCGATCACAAGGATTAAAATGATTTGTGACAGGCTAAAAAGGCACAGCATGTTTAGTATTGGCTTTCTCCCGGGATCTTTAATTTATACAGAAACAAAAAAAAAAGGAAAATAAAATGCTTTATTTTAAAACAATAGCAATAAAATTTAATTACTAAATGTACAGTTGTAGCCAAAATAAAGTTTCATTTCCATAAGAGAAAAAATGTAACTTTTTTGGCCACAGCTGTACATCGATCCCCAAATTGTAGTAAAATATTTTCTTTGTAATACAATTGTTATTAACCAAAGTTCTCGTTCAGAAGAACGATTAAACAGATGATTTTTACATGTCTGTAGTTCAGAAACTTGTAATCAAATTTAAACAAAAATTTCGATTATAAAAGCTTATTATGTGTAGATTCAGCTACGGGTAGTCCTTTTGAACTACTGACCTTTTTTCAATGTTGTACAGGGCGAGAAAGAAAGCAATGTAGGTAAAAAAACCCGAACCTGAGATTCACTAAAAAAGTTAAAGATTTAGCACTGTTTTAAATTTGGATCTTCTAGTTGGACAGCTAGGTTTTGACCAGTTCCTGTCATTGCTAAGGTAACAGTATTTGGTGTTGAACACTGCTGATGTTTTTGAACATATTTCTAGTAAAAATAAAAAGATCTTGTAAAGAAAAGATATTGTCCAATCGCAAATTCCTCTTTATTTTTGAATTGTCGGTCATACGTCTGTTTGCAAGGGTATGTATTTAAAAAATAAGTGATTAAATAAAAAAAGTTCATTTTATTTTGTCTTTCCCCAGTGGTATAAGGGTACGCAGGTGGCTATTCAGAAATAAAGCATACTTTTATATTAAATTAGGTCTACTTTTTAAAATGGTAGCAAATTTTTACATGATCTTCTTGTTTTTACTGAACAAATGTTGAAAAACTTTAAAAAAGCAAATGCCCACCAGGGGACGTATTGATGGGGGAATGAGCGGGGCCCCCCCTCTCGTGGATGGTCGAGTTGGCAATTAGGATCTCGTAAAAAAAAGTCGACAGTTCAGTTTTGGCAAAATTATGAGAAAGGACAGTTTAATTCGGCAAACGTAAAATAAGTTCGACTACTTATAAAAAAAAGTCGACCGTTTTGCTCGGAGAGAGTTTGCAAAAGAGGTCAACAATTCTGGATTTGTATCTTCGCATTGTTGAATATTTTTCCACCACTCCCCCCCCCCCAAAAAAAAAAACATAGGGCATTCGATAAGGCACTGATGAGCGGTCTTTCATAAGACGTCATTGTCATTAGAAACTTATTTATAATATTTCAGTAATTTATTTGATTTCCAAATGATTTTTTTTGTTGAAACTTGTAAAAATTAATTTCTCTTATTGTGGCAAGTAAATCCTTAAATTGCACTTTTCCTTAAGAAATAAATAATCGGTGATTAGTTATTTCTTGTTTCTGGGCTTAGAATATCATTTGTGGTTTAGCTTTAAAGTGGTTAAAAATTTTCTGTTATTGACAATTTGAATTTAACCAATTTTCTAGAACAATCTAGTGATAGTTTTCTTAGTTTTGACCTAAATAACAAGAGGTTTTCTGTGAAAGGGACTGATAAATATGTAATGGGCTATTGTCTAAAAATGTAACATAAAGTCGATTCGGTCTGATTTACCTGATTTCTAATGCAACCTATCCTAATTACTTATTTGTACTTCTTAAAAAATAACTAAAATTTAAAGGAAAATACTGAGTTTTATTGCTTGAGACATTTTTCCTCACGATCAGGCAAAAGTTTACGCCCACATTTTTTACGTGAGGCAGGTTTTTAGGACCACACAAAGTATGTAACAATTTCATTCCAAATATGGATAGTTTAGGCAGTGAAGCACTTCTTGGAGTTCTCTTTATAGCGTATGTTTTTATGGTCAATAGAATCTTGAATTTTAAATTTCTTGGACATTTTTTGTGTAGTTTTCTAAAATTTCTCGGTGTAATGATATTTTCAACGCACGTATATTTTCATAAATTATCTGGTTCTATATTTTTTCTTCAAACGCAAAAATTCAGATTATTCGTCTACTTCATTGTTAATTAGTTCTGATCGACTGTATATTCTTTGTGCCGACTACTTTTGACGACAGTAACCACTTTTGCTGCCGCTAGCGGCGTTTGCAAAACTACTTTTGTTGACTCTGGTCGCACGTAATGTTTTTGACGGAGAAAAAAGTTTTTTATTTTGTAATAGAAACATTTACCTTTTCAACATAAAGTGTAACATTGAGAAAAATGGTATAAAATAATGTAAACCTAAGCAGTGGCGGAGTAACCCTATGGCAAACTAGACAAGTGCCTAGGGCCCCGATTTGGCTGGGGGCCCCCGAAACCGAACCCCGATTTTATTTTCACCGGCCGGCATTAATCACTGAATGTCATTTACAGCGACGGTATTAATATAGGTAATAATAATTTTTTTAAATACAACCCTATACCTGAATCTATAAATCTGTTGCAACCTGGCAATGCAAGTTAGCTTACTGGTTAGACCCAGTGGCGGATTAACCATTAGGTACACTAGGGTATAGCCTAGGGTCCCACCTTCAAGGGGGCCCCGAAGAAGCCACAAGTTTTTATTATTTAAGTTCCATGTCGTAATAATTCTACCTATGACAATGTCATGTTTGGTTTACTGCGCTTTATTCCACACTAAGTACACAAAATAAAAATTCCGAACTTTGATTTACAGAAAGAACATAAAATTTAAAAAAATGTTTTGGTTCTTTATAAACTGTTCGTCAAAATAAATAATTGAAAAAACAAAGTTTCAGCATCAATTTTAAATTGCTCTAGTTTGAAATCGAATTGACGGATTTTGATGAGTTTTTCAGATCCTGAAAGGCGGGCTTGTTTACATTAAGTAGTAAGTAAGTGCATTCACTAAGGCATCCAGATGATTAAGCTCATGCTTCTCTTGATTCAACCGTACTTTCAATATTTCATTGCATTACTTTATTTTATAACCTACATAATGGGAAATTGAAAATGCGGCCATTCGGAATACATTTTACGACTGACAAAATGAAATGTTATTTGATTATTGATGGAAATATTGTTATAATTGAAACTGTGGCGGAATTTTAGAATTTCTTTCATAAAACAGATGGGTTTTGGAAAAAAATCCATATTTTTTGTTAGACAGAAGTAGGTAATCAAAAAACTGATAAATATTCCCGAGATATTGACTTGGACTTCAAATCCTGTGCAATACATCAAACAAGTACTAGTGCAAATATAAGAACTTATTGCACTACTTCTCCGCTCTGTATAATGTCCAGATGTCCTTACTGACGCGAAACGACTTCCTGAAACGAAATGTAAACAAAGCGGCCTTTCAGGATCTGAAAAGCTCATCAAAATCGGTCAAATTCTTTTACAAACAACAACAATTTAGAAGTGCTGCTGAAACATTGTTTTTGAATTTATTTTTTATTAATAGTTGTTTGATTATATCGTATAGTAAATGAACTGTCATGAAAAATTAACGCACTACCAGAAATTAGCTACAACTTGGATCTGTTTTATTTTCTGAACATGTCGACCGATTTGAATGAACTTTTCGTTTATTTTGCATTCATTCTTCAAGAATGTCACTGTGGTGGTAATTTTTTTTAAGTTCGTAGTTTTTTGATTTGTAACATCCGGTGGAGTATACTAGCCATCATGTCATAAAGCATTTGAAATCAAACTTTAGCCTTATATTTCCTTAACATTTTCCCATTTCATTCATTCTTGTACATCTGTTATTTAATGGGGATGACCGTATGACGTTTTATAACTCAACATGTTTTTGTTAATTATTATTGCTTTTTATTCAAATTTTTAATAGTATAGCATAGCATGTTGAACCATTAAAATACATATACAGAAAAATGAATGACTAAGGAAAATGAAACATCAGGCTAGACTTTAATTCCAACTGTGTTATGTTATAGTTACTAGTAAATCCAACAATGCCACAAAATTTAGGACAAAATCAGCAAGTTCTTATTTAGGTACCAAGTATAAACTGAAAATGCACTTTTTAACAAAAAAATACGACCAAAATAATATTTTTGAGAAATAAACCTGAAAAGCAATAAAACTTTAGTCAAATCGGATGACAGATTCAGAAAAATTTAAACCTCTTTTTAGTGGGAAAAATAATGAAGGAAATATTTAGAGGATGGGGAAATTCTTTCGATCTATGAGTAATAAGGTAAAAACCGAGGTAAAAACTCAAAAAACTAATCTTTCGTTTGTACAACAAAAAACCATAAAAAAACTTAATAGAAAGGAAATATTTTTAAATCTAGTCCAAGTTCCCTTTTCGGTGTAAGTCTGCTTTATGAAGGGAAAGGGCTCAGAAATCGCAATAGCAGGCAAGCAAACCCAACCTGGACAAGAATAAAAAATAGTCCCCTTCTCTCGAGTTGTTGATGGTATTTTATGGCACTAGCGAAGGGTCTATTTCTTTGCATTTTTAATATTTGTAGAATAGATCAGAGGCGCCCGGGCGGGGCGTCCAGCTGCGCCTAGGGCCCCCAAATGTGTTAATCCGTCACTGAATCTGAGCAAATTCAAAGGAAACATCAACGCATGACATTCTCATTCATACATAAGATTTAATTTATAAAAATATACGTGGGTGAGGGTTTTAGAGTGTTACAATCTTAAAAACGGTTTGGAATATTTTCATAAATTTTTTGGAAGGTGTTAAGGAGGCAGGCGGCAGGGAGGCATATTTTAAAATTAAGTTGGCCATTCCTCCCCCCCCCCCTCGCCTACATTTTCAAGAACGGAGTTTAAAATGTCAAATGAAAAGGTATATCTTTTTTTTTTGATTCCCCATCAAAAACTACGTATGTATAATTCAACTGTATAATTAATAATATACCTATATTACTTTTTTACTTTAACAACTGCGAAACTTTTGCACTAGGTATATATTTTATGTTGTTTCTTCAAGAAATGCCCTATAGACCATAGTTTTCTTCGCAACAGTTTGAAAATAAGTAACGGTCCTACTTTTTGTTTAAATTTAAATATACCTAATCCTTTAAATATGCTTGCCGGCATCGTGTTATTGCGATTTTAATATTATGCAAGTTAGACAGTGAAGCAAAACACAAGCTTTTAAATTACACTATTTGAAATAAATTACAGAAAGCTTAAAAATAAGCTTAACCAAAAAAACATAAAATTAAATAAGTGGGTTTATATTCTTAGGAACTAATTAAACTGTAAGAAAAAATTAATAACTATACTTTTTCACTTCAACAAATGCAAAATTCTGGCACTGCAACTTCAAAAAAATTGTTGGGCATTAGTTAGGCACATACTTTTTATTTTTATTAAACACCACTGTCACGTTTTCTTGTAGCTTCTTTTTCTAAAAACTACAACTATAATTTCTTATCATTTGTGAGCCACAGTTATCGTATTTCACTGTTCTGATTTTCGAGACTACCGGACGAGACCTAAGCTTAACCGTACCAACGAGAACCGAAAGTGTTGTGTTATGTTAAGTTATGAGAAAGTATTGCCAGGCCGGAGATGTGAAGCTATATGGAACATTTGTGTTTAGATTTGTGTGGCCCTAGGTCCACAGAACCGTATTTAAAACAATTTTGAAGTAATATTGTTCATTGAATGTATAAATTGTAAATGTATATTATTAAGTACTAAGAATATTCGTTCATCCTTTTACCTATGTATATCACTTAGCTCATTTTGATCCGCATTTCGATTGAAAAGTTGTTGATTATGTTGATGCGTATTCAGTATTAATTTTGTATCATTATTAAATTTTGAAAATTTGTGCTCAGGTCGCTGAGGTGGTATAGAGTGGTAATATACAGGGTGACGCGGATCTAAATGTACATACGATACCATAATATAGAGACGACCTTGGGGGTTCTAAATCACCCACATTTAGTAGTCCAATCTCTAACCTTTACCGAGATACAGGGTGTTTTATAAGTTTTGCCTAAAATTAATTTTTGTAATATTTCTGTTAGCACTTGAAATAAAAAATTCATAATGGGTAAGAATATTTTGTGCAATTTGTGGGTTTAAAATGCCATATGCAAAAGTTCTAAAATCCAGGTCCGTACTTAAAATAAAATTAGTTTTTAATTTTTTTTAAATTCAACACCCTGTATATCGGATTCTTGAAACTTGTAATTTCTACTCCAAACAAGCATAAACATATGATTCTATTGACATGGTTTTCAAAGTTGCCGCACTTACCACGAAGTCATAAAAAATAGGCGTTTTTAAGAAATCAATGCAAAGTACATTTCAGATAAACAAAATCTGCTAAAAAATAGTTGGTAGCCTTAGAAAAGTGTCCACTTTGACTAGAAATATTATGCACTACTTGTCGGATTAAAATGGCATACGAAAGTGATAGAATCCAGGTCCTCACTTAAATAATAGGCCCATTTGTAATTTTCGAAATTTGACACCCTGTACATCAAATTTTGAAAAACAAATGCATTTGGAACGAGCATAAAAACTGAAATTATTGAGATGATATTCAAAGTTGCCACACTTATTACTTTATCGTAGAAAATAGTACTTTTGAAAATCTACATTTAGGTAAATTGTTTTATTAACCGTATTAATGGGTAAAAACAATAAGGATTGAATTCAAAAAATTGGGAATAAATATTAATACCTAGAAGTGTGAAGAAGTCAATGGCGGTCATTTTGAAAATCTTCTAAAATAATTTATTTTATTGTTAAATTATGTGTTTTTGAGGAACAGTATGCCTTGTACTATGTATTGTGTTATTTTAATTAATTGTTGTTGATTTAGGATTATTTTGAGTTGTTCTAGGTATTAATATTTATTCCCAATTTTTAGAATTCAATCCTTATTGTTTTTAACCATTAATACTGTTAATAAAACAATTTACCTAAATGTAGATTTGCAAAAGTCCTATTTTCTACGATAAAGTAATAAGTGTGGCAACTTCGAACATCATGTCAATAATTTCAGTCTTTATGCTCGTTCCAAATGCATTTTTTTCAAAATTTGATGTACAGGGTGTTAAATTTCGAAAATTACAAATGGGCCTATTATTTAAGTGAGGACCTGGATTCTATCACTTTCGTAGGCCATTTTAATCCGACAAGTAGTGCATAATATTTCTAGTCAATATGGACACTTTTCTAAGGCTACCAACTATTTTTTAGCAGATTTTGTTTATTTGAAATGTACTTTCTCATTGTAAAAACGCCTATTTTTTATGACTTCGTGGTAAGTGCGGCAACTTTGAAACTCATGTCAATAGAATCATATGTTTATGCTTGTTTGGAGTAGAAATTACAAGTTTCAAGAATCCGATATACAGGGTGTTGAATTTAAAAAAAATTAAAAACTAATTTTATTTTAAGTACGGACCTGAATTTTAGAACTTTTGCATATGGCATTTTAAACCCACAAATTGTACAAAATATTCTTACCCATTATGAATTTTTTATTTCAAGTGCTTACAGAAATATTACAAAAATAAATTTTAGGCAAAACTTATAAAACACCCTGTATATCGGTAAAGGTTAGAGATTGGACTACTAAATGTGGGTGATTTAGAACCCCCAAGGTGGTCTCTATCTTATGGTATCGTATGTACATTTAGATCCGCGTCACCCTGTATAAATTGACTTCCAGCAAGAGAAGACGACAACTTTCATTCATAAGTACCGTTTTGCTTTGTCTCACGCACTGCGCGTATGTGGGACAAAGAAGGAGACAATGCTAAACATCTGACTTCGCGTGCCATCGCTATGGCTGTCTAAGCCATCTGTATTCAACCAAGCAAACCTGTAAAGAGGCAGTTCCGGAGGAAAGAGTCCAATTTTCCATACTCTTGACCTTGACGCACTATTTTCCAAACTTTATGCATAAATCATTAAAAAACCAAAAACACTGACAATTTCATTGTATATATTTCCTCTGCTAGACAACCCTGTAGGCGAAAACGTATTAGCTGTTTCACGACGACAGTTGCTTAATCCATGAATGAACAAGACTAGAAATAGAAAGCGGCGTTGCCACCGTTACTCTAAATTTCGTCTATTAGCAATGGAAATAAATTACTAAAAATTTACTTCCTACTAAGAAAAGGACGGATATAATGTTAATTTTAGTAACCCTTAGGTTTAGCGCCGCCACTGCACCATAAGCAAAAGATCAAATATTTTGTGTAAACTCTGCATTTTTTGTTTTGTGCATTTTGATAAGGGAACCAAGAGTATTTGTTTGGGCTTGCTTTCAGTCTTACCTTAGTGGAACTTGTGTTTATGGGAGTGTAAGATAATTAAAAATTGCTTACACTTTAGAATTTTAGAAGAATGAAAAGAACTGCTAAAACTGTACGGAATTTCATGAATGAGATGCCATTTGAAAGAGAATTGAATGCCCATTTCAACTGTTTAGGGTTGGTCCCACCCTCGTTAGGGGTTGAAGTTGCAGTGTTCAAAATGGTAACAAAAACCTCCCCCTTGAAAAATTTAATTACGTGTATGAGCGATGTTTTAAAAAATAAACGCGGAATCAGATATTCAGTCTGTTTTGTTTTAAATGGTTCACCCTGTATATTTTAGCAGATTTGTTGATTTTGTTATATTCTTATTTTAGTATAAACTTTATTAAACTGCAAATATGCGACATAACTGCAAGCTTGCCAACAGCCATTTTGAAAAAATAGATGGGGGACCATATAGTTGGCAAGATTAAGCTTATCCCTGGAAACTCTGACTAGCTTTCGCCCGCGACTTCGTCCGCGGTATAACAATTTTACTCTATTACAAACTTTGAACCCCCATTTCACCCCGCTCGGGGTTGAATTTTGAAAACCCCTTAGTGGATGCCTACGTTATATAAGAAATATCTGTACAAAATTTCAAGGTTCTAGAAACACCGGTGTGGGCTAGTGTTGTAAATATCCGTATTCATTAGATATCCGAATCATACGGAATCGGAATCAGCTAATATCCGTATCCATTATCCGAATACGAATCCATTTCTTGACCCGCGCGAAAGCGGTTACAGATCATGTATACGTATGCAATAGTATGCATGCAACAGACTAAAACATTTTCTATCCGGATACACGGCTAGGTAGGTCGATGCGGTATCGGTATCATACCATTCGAAGTCGAAGTTTAGGGATAAGATAAGAAGGCACCGCGTCGCGCCGTTCTCGTTTGAATTCGGTTCGGGTGAGGGGGGACTAGTTTAACCAATGGGTCTCATCTCATATGATACCCGTTACCCCGATAACTATGCCATCTTTTTTTAGGAAATGTCATTAGAAAGAGAAAGCACAATATCAAATATGCCAAATCGCAGACCGTGTTGTTCGCTTACACTCGATTCCGTTTTCTCTTTGCACTTTGCGTTAGTAACCACCCGATGCGAATTTATTTTGATTCCGAATCCGTATTCAAGTTCTCGGCCGGTTCCGGATAATCCGGATTCTCTTAATATTCGGATCCAACGGATTTTTGGATACGTATCCTTACATCACTAGTGTGGGCTGTGTGTTAATATTTCAGTCAGTCAATCAGTTTCTTCTTTGCTTCTAAATCAACGTAATATACTCTAGTGTCAAAACTGCTTTCTAAATCTTATATGGTAGCTATTCAAAAAATAATAATAGAAGTCGCTAAGTTTGAAAGTATCAGTGCTGTAACACCCAATTTATAAATCTTTTTATCGCTGAAGAAAAATTTTTAGTTAATGTGTCCATCCTTAGTGTCTTATCTAGTAATACCACAAGATTGGACCAGATTCATAGTTTGGTGCTGTGCACCGACACTAGCGTGTTTTCTTTAATTGCTTTCGACAAACCCATTTTCTATCTTTATATCCCGGTGCAATACATCAAACTAATTCAAGTATTCTTCAAGTGATGGGGAGCCCGTTGATATTTTTAGGTCAGCTTTGTGTAAAGGAATAATAAAGCAGTTAGAGAAGATACGGTAAATGCATGCCGAGAAAATCGGGATACAGACAAATGGCAGTTTTCAAAACAACCAACATGTAAAATCAAAGATAAGTGTAGGGAAATTAGAATCAAAGAGAAATATTATTGATCTTCGCATAATTCTACAGGGTAAGTTTTTTAAAGTGTACAAGACGATATCTCGAAATAGTTTTAAAATATTTTTATTAAATTTTGGTGAGTGAAGGGGTTATATACAGTCATGAGGCCTAAAAAAAGCGATTTTTCAAGAATTTTTCCTGAGAAGACTTTTAAATTTATTAATGTGAAAATTTGTACACATATTATGGTAACTTTTAGCTGCATTTTAAGATTTTGGTATTTGTAAAAATAATAATTTTGGAAGCTGCTATAGCCGATCTTCAGGAGTTCCTCTCAAAAAAGGCATCTTGCGGTGACAACGATATCTCTGGACTGGATCATCGAAAATGAAAAAACCAAACGGATTTCGTTAAAGTAATGTATAACCTTCTAATTAATCGAAGGAATAAGCAAAATAAATTTTTTTGACAAAATGGCGGCTTCTAAAAAAAATCGATTTTTGACCAAAATTTTGGCCTTAAATTGTTTATATATTTATATATGAAAAAATATTTATCGGTGAGAAAAAACCTTCGATTAGTTACTAAAAAATATACTTAAGAAGCTTGTGTTAAAATGTGAGACTGATCGGTTCAGCCGTTTCCGAGAAAGCTCCGTCACCGACTTTAAAAACACAATTTTGAGAAAAACGCGTTTAAAGTTTCAAAAGCCCTTTACATAGCGTACTACAATCGCTCTGACACGTCTTTACAAATATGCGTGTAACTTCGAAAATAATCGTCGGATTGCCTTGCAATTTTCTGAGTGTGTACTGGAATATACGTACATTGCGAAAATGATATTAAAAAAATCGATTTTTTGAAAATTCGCACTGGATATATGGGGGGACATATTTAAACATATTTTTGACATTTACCTCTCTCTATTTTGAGGGGTGGGAGTAACTTTGAATTTTAAATGGGATGATGTACTTTTGAGTATAAAATTCGAATCTACGTAAAAAACTATGTATGTGTACAATATTGTTTTTGATTTGCTCTTTTGGTTACGGAATTATGATTTATTAGGTTATAAAATAAAAAAATATTTACCATTTAATTTCAACCTATTTATCGTCTGTCATGTTTGAGAAAGTTGTTCGAAATGCCCCCCTTCAACTTCCAGACGCTTTCGCACTCTTTTTCTAAATGAATTTCTTACCCGCTGTAAAATGTCAGGTGTCACTAATAAGCAGGCAAAGTGAATTCGATTTTTCATATCATCTAAAGTTGTAGGTGCAGTCGCCATCACTTTGCCCTTTATAAAACATTAAAACCTTACAAGAAAAAGTAAAGGGGGTTCCCAAGCAAATCCGGAGATCTAGCAATAAACTGAGAAATAGTCGTTAAAACGTCAAAATTCTCAACTAACTTTAGTCATTTCCATGGAAACGAATAATAATTCTGCAATAGGTGAACTTGATTTATTGGTAAAATTTATGAATTTTTTTAATTCAATCTAAATTTAGATATCCATAATTCCGTAACCGAAAGAGCAAATAAAAAGTACGTAGTTTTTCACGTAGATTTGAATTTTATCAACAAAAGTACGTAAAATTCCAAAGTTACCCTCCACCCCTGGAAATAGGGAGAGGGGGTAAATGTCAAAAATATGTTTAAATATGTTCCCCATCTCCTCATTAACTCACCAAAATTTTATGAAAATATTTTAAACCGTTTTCGAGATATCGCCTTGAAACACTTTAAAAAACTCACTCTGTATAATTTTTTAATTTTGTTTTAACTTTCACATCCAAAACCGTCAAGTCAAGAAATTCGTAAACAGTGACTTTTTGTATATAAATAGGTGTACAAGGTAAAAAAAGATATTATGTATAGTAAAATGAGCGATCAAGAAAATGCTAATTTTTGCGAAAAGACATAGTTAAAAATATGTTTGAACCACCACCCAATCCCCCAGCCCCCCTGATATTCAGCAAGAAGAGACGACATTCTTTATTTAGTCTTCTGTTTCGTTTCATATATTGTGCCTGCATGTGTAGGACAAAGAAAGAGGAGGGAGAGAATTCTAAACATCTCACGTTGCGCGCTGTCGCTTTGGCCATTAACTTTCCGAGCCGTCTGTGTTCCACCGAGCAAAGCTGCAAAAATGCAGTTTCAGATGAGAATAATCCGTTTTCCCACACATTTGGTACTGACCCAGCTTTTTCGAAGAAGAAGAAATACCAAAAATCTCTTAAGATTTCACAAATAAGTACAACACGTATATTCCAACCTGTCAAAAATGTTATACACAAAATATTACACCTTGACAACTGTTTAAGCGATGAATGAATGGGACTTCGGCACGTGCTACGAAGAAACGGCGATGTTGCCACTCTCTCTCTAAATTTCGTCACCATGCAATGGAAATAAATTACTAAAAATTTATTATGACGAAAAATAACGGTATACTGTTATATTTCATTAATCCCTAGTCATATGCCTTAGCCTGTGGTATTTATGGTTGCAGATGGTCACCTATTGAACAATCTGAAAATATGCCACATATCTGGAAGTCTGGCAACAGTTGTTTCTAAAACTAGTTGAGGGGCCATATTATAGTTGACCAGATTAACAGGAAGGTGGTAGAGGATTTCTTCCTCGACAGAGGTGGTACCACCCCACACATCCTCTTAAAAGGGCTGGTGAAATCCCTACGGATGTTTCCAGCTCTGGATGTGTGAGTCGGATTTCCCCAGTACACCCACGGTACATAGTACTTAGACTTCGGTCTTCGTGGGCTGTCAGAACATAAAAAAACCCTAGAATCTCTGATTGATCTTAATAGTCTAGTCAACAAGTTCAAAATCGTGTTAATTCTTGATAAAGGTCCTAAAAATATGTACGATAGCTCATTGGATTCGGAATGACGTCTAGAAAAATGTATTCGAAGGATTTTACTGCATGATAAAAATTGCAAAAGTTATTAACAAATTACGATGAAAAAAAAAAGGTGTTTCGTTTTTTGGCAATTACTCAAAAACTATTAATATTTAAGAAATTAAAAAAAAAAGATTCATAAAGAGGAGAAAAGTTCCAAAAAAAAAAGTCCCGACTCCCGGAACTCTACCTCCATTATTTATAATTTTAATTTAGTGCTGAAAATAGGGCTCCGCGCGGCCGATACAGCATGGTCGCGCTACCGCTCAAGAGAGTCTATTACATAAAATAATTTTTTTATAGAGTTAAATATCAATAGAAAAATTTTAAAAAATTATGGGGTCATCAGAACACTTTAAAGAATAAAGTCCCGTTGGAAAAAAATTTTTTGTTGATTTTTCAAAAAGTTATACTATTGTTAACTAAGTAATTTTTCGTGGGCTTTCATTTTTACAAAAGACAGTATAAAAGTTTAAATAATTGGCCTATACATTTTTGGCTTCTTGGAGCTCTTCTTATATATATACTTAACAGGACCACGTTATAAAAGCATCTTAAATTTGTGTATTTTTTACACTAATTTCGAATACTCCACGATACCAAAGTTTGATTGGTCACATAACTTGTCAAGTAACAAATTACCATAACTCATAAACTATTAGAGATACGATAATCAACATTCAGGTCATTTTTATCAAGGATTAACTACTCTTTAAATGAGCTCAAAGCGAAGTTTGTAACTATTGTTGATTAGCTATTACATGCTTTTGTTTAAAAATATTGAAGATTTTTTTGACATTTTTGTCTCAAAAATTATAATAACAAAATACACAAATTTAAGATGCTTTTATAACGTGGTCTTGTTAAGTATATATATAAGAAGAGCTCCAAGAAGCCAAAAATTTATAGGCCAATTATTGAAACTTTTACACTGTCTTTTGTACAAATGAAAGCCCACGAAAAATTACTTAGTTAACAATAGCATAACTTTTTGAAAAATCAACAAAAAATTTTTTATCCAACGGGACTTTATTCTTTAAAGTGTTCTGATGACACCATAATTTTTTAAAATTTTTCTATTGATATTTAACTCTATAAAAAAATTATTTTATTATATAGACTCTGTTGAGCGGTAGCGCGGCCATGCTGTATCGGCCGCGGGGGGCCCTATTTTCAGCACTAAATTAAAATTATGAATAATGGAGGTAGAGTTCCGGGAGTCGGGACTTTTTTTTGGAACTTTTCTCCTCTTTATGAATCTTTTATTTAAATTTCTTAAATATTAATAGTTTTTGAGTAATTGCCAAAAAACGAAACACCTTTTATTTTCATCTTAATTTGTTAATAACTTTTGCAATTTTTATCATGCAGAAAAATCCTTCGAATACATTTTTCTAGACGTCATTCCGAATCCAATGAGCTATCGTACATATTTTTAGGACCTTTATCAAGAATTAACACGATTTTGAACTTGTTGACTAGACTATAAATCTAAATGGTACCTACCTTCTCTTTGTTTGTAAATTTATGGTATTTTTATTTTTATTGCTTATTTTTATAGAAGTACTCATAAAACTAAATCCGATTCGAGGGTACTAAGCGATAAATAAATTGCATATTTCCTCAAGAATTTTCAATTTACAATGTGATAATGAAAATCTTTAGTGTGCAATTAGGACTAGTTTTAGATTTTACTACAGAGAGCAGAAGCGTTCAAACTATAAAAAGCACGAGGGCGTTAGGTGATAAAAATTCTATATATCTATTTCCGCATAGAACGTTAAACGTAATTTAACTTCCTTTTAGAAATAATTTGATATTATGGTATTCAGTTATAATCTGAAATTACATACACTTAAAAATGTTACATTTTATTCTATAAATTTAAATTATCATCTTTTATCCAAAAAACTCAAACACTTATTAAAACTATGCCAAAGGTTATCAAGTAATTGTTCTCAATTTGATAAAAAGAGTAATGAATAAATTAATCAGTACATACATATATTACTGAATTTTTATGTATAACTGTCATTATTCAAAATTAAGCAACACATTTTTGGATAGAAAAACAGAATATCAGTAATAAATATGGAAAATGTGTATCCAGATTCTTCGAAGTTTTGTTATTTTATTTACCTGTTCAGATTTTTCTCGGCCTCTTCAATTTTTGGAAATACGTTAATACGTACACTTAGGCTTACCATAATTTAAAAGATCCAAACCGGGACAAGAATGGATAGGTAAAAAAATCCCTGTAACTTTACTATTAATATAATTATACGATATTATAAAAACTTCAAAACTTATATATATATATATATATATATATATATATATATATATATATATATATATATATATATATATATATATATATATATATATATAAAAATCATTATTTATGATACCACTCATACTTTTGACTGGAGTGTATTGTTTTTAATAACTTATTGTTTATTTAAATTTTATCGTAAAACTCTGGGCAAGTAAAATTAAAGTTTATTTTACAGTACAGAAGTGATCTGACTGTCGAATCAAGCATTTTTCCACGATCATCAGATCAAATATGCTTCATCATTGAAAAAACTCGCTCAACCGGCGCGGAAGTCCTAGGAAGGCACAAAATAAATTCAATTAATTTCTCCAGATGAGGAACTTAAACTTGTTGTTCTGCAAAGTGCTTGAACATTTCGAGCCATTTTTGTTCATAATTATCAGTATTATCATTGTCTTTCCACTCATTCTTTTTAGATTCAAAAAAAGTTTTTGTCAAAACTACTTCGTCAAAAAGTTCGTCCACATTTTTTTTTTCGATGGGAAACTTATTTCAGTTTATACATTCAGCGGACACTTCAACCTGATTCCATTTTATTTCATGTGGATTGCATATCCAGGAAAACTGTTCTGCATAGCCAAAACTATTTTCCCAGAGCTCCAGGTATGAGATGCATCGTTTATAAAAATCATTTACTTCATTCATAAATTTTTGTGTTTCTTGGTTGCTCAGATTTTTTAGTAGTTGTTTGTTGTTTTGTATTTTAGTTAAGAATTAAATTGTTATTATATTGAAAGTTGGTGTTATTATTATTGTCATTAGAATTACCTTTGGGTTTTTTAACCGGGACAAATATGCAAATCGGCCGGGACGCCGGGACGCAAGTCTCAAACCGGGAATGTCCCGGTCAAACCGGGACGTATGGTAAGCCTACGTACACTGCCTCTTGTTCGTCAAAATTTTTAAATTGCTAAGTTAACCAGGAATTAAACCAGAAAATTGTCTTGCAGGAGTCGCAGACACGGACTTATTATTTATGCATTTGACTTAAATAACGAATTACTGAAGTGACTGATGGCAGAGTTTGGGACATGATCTTACTTTATTGTTTAACAGTTGTATCTTGAACCGAGTATTTTCAGATATTTTAAAGGTAATTATTGATATTACTGTAAACAGCGAATTTTTTCATGAAATTTTGCACAGACCCTAATTTTGGGTCGTAGAACACGAATCCGAAGTCAGTTTTTGGCGGTCTCGAATGGTTTTTCCGCAAAAAATTTTTTTAACTTTTAGGTTACCTTTTTTTATAGATTCCTTTAAGTTTCGACACTTTCACTTAAACATATCTGTAAACTTATAATTTTTATTTTATTTCGTCACACAAAACACCACATTTAGCCAAAAATAGCTAAGAAAATTGCTTTTTCCTATATAAAATTCCATTGTATTTGGTAGTAGACCCCAGTACGTTCCCAGCTGTCAAATGTCCGGCGTTGCCAGGTTTACTTATTTTTCAAGACAAAGTTGTAAATTAGGAATAATAAAAAGTTGGCGGGAAAATGCGAAAATGAACCAAATTTAACCAAAAGGGCAAAAAGATGACCCCAACCAACACCCTGGGGCACCGATCCCTCTTCGCCTGCGAGGAAAGAGACTGGTCAGGGCCCCTAACCAGGTGCTAACCCTGTTCCGACCTTAGGGTGCCCTCCGATCCACCGTTCGTATCAAAAACTTTTCTAAGTCGGTGAATTAGGTGACAGATCTAATATTTTCGATATAACGGTGGATCGGAGGGCACCCTAAGGTCGGAGCAGGGTTAGCACCTGGTTAGGGGCCCTGACCAGTCTCTTTCCTCGCAGGCGAAGAGGGATCGGTGCCCCAGGGTGTTGGTTGGGGTCATCTTTTTGCCCTTTTAGGGAAAATAAAATGCTATCTGTCTTATTTTACTCTCATATTGCCATCTCTTTTTTTGGATTTATTTATGGCCGGAAATTGTTAAAATTTGCGAGAAAAATGTTTTGTAAACGTGGCAACGCCGGAAAATTGACAGCTGGCAAAATAATGACGTTTAGAGCCATAAAATGGAATTTTCTATAGAAAACAGCAATTTTCTTAGCTATTTTTGCCTAAATGTGGTGTTTTGTGTGACGAAAACTAATAAAAATTATAAGTTTACAGATATGTTGAAGTGAAAGTGTCGAAACTTAAAGGAATCTATAACAAAAAGGTAACCTAAAAGTTAACCTAAAAGTTTTCCAAAAACAATTTTTTTTTGGAAAAACCATACGAGACCGCCAAAAGCTGACTTCGGATTCGTGTTCTACGACCCAAAATTAGGGTCTGTGCAAAATTTCATGAAAAAATTCGCTGTTTACAGTAATATCAATAATTACCATTTTAAAATTTGCTAGGATCACTCCTGTGTATGAGAAAGGGGACTATACAGTCAAAGATAATAATTACCAAGTACGGAACAAACGACCACTTTCAAGTCGTGAAAACTCTTATTGAAAAGTGCACCGAATACAACAAGCCACTGGTTTTAGTCTTCGTTGATCACGAAAAAGCATTTGATATGATCAATCAGGAAAAAATGCTTCATGCCCTAGCAGATTGCCGTGTCGATCACAGATATACAACCATAATTAAAACCGTCTATGGGAAGGCCAAAGCATGTGTCAAACGTCACCAATACACTGAAGGTTTTAGTATCGAAAGGGGTGTAAGACAAGGCGATGATATATCCCCTAAACTTTTTGCTACGCTGCTGGAATATAATATGGTCAAGAAAATTGACCTCGGAGACATGGGCATAAATACCAACGGCGAGAAATTAAACCACCTACGATTCGCTGACGATATTGTCTTAATAACTGATCGTATCGACGAAGCTAAAGAACTACTAACAGACTGGACAATGCTTCAAAAACAGTGGGATTAAAGATCAATACCAGTAAAACACAGTATATGACAAACTTGGTTATCAGCGAAAATATAGCCGTGGGTGAAAGCTACATAGAACAGGTAGCCTCTTACAAATACCTAGGCCACGAGATTCGCGTAGGGAGAGACAACCAAACAAGTGAAATGACCCGCAGAATAGGTCTCACATGGGCAGCATTCGGCAAACTCAGCAATATACTAAAATCTGATATACCACGGTGTTTGAAAAAAAAGGTCTTTAATCAGTGTATACTTCCTGTGCTTACCTACGGAGCAGAAACCCTTATGCTTACCAAAAGAACCGTCAATAAAATACGTGTGGCACAGAGAGCTATGGGAAGATCAATGCTGGGTTTGTCACTTAGGGACAGAGTTCTAAATACAAGGTTGTGAGAAATGACTAAAGTAACGGACGCTATCGAACGCATAACAATGCTAAAATGGAACTGGGCAGGACATGCGGCAAACTGTGGCAAGCAAGGGTGTCTGTGTCTGACGGACGATGGACCCGAAAGATTTTGGAGTGGAGACATGATGCATTCGGGCGCCCGCCGACGAGATGGTCCGACGACATTAAGAGAATTAGCGAATAGTGCCTAACTGGATGAACGCAGTACAGGATCGAGAGCGATGGATTGGACTACGGGAGGCCTATGTTCAGCAGTGGACGCAACTGGGCTGATTGATGATGATGATGAGTGGCAGAGGCGTGGCGAATATTGATCGAAAATGACCTATTCTTGATTCTGGCGCTAGATTAAGTTAAAAATATTATCTTTTTCTAAAATTAGAATTATAATGTTCTAGGTAATTTTAAGTATTATACTTGAAAATGTTTTTGGGTTTTTATGACACTGAATATACGACAATTATTAATAAAATAATCTCTTAGTATTTTCCTCTTGTCAACTCCATCTATGGACACACTGTATAAACTAGCTTTCGCCCGCGACTTTGCTCGCGGTATAACAATTTTACTCCATTACAAACTTTGAACTCCCATTTCACCCCTTTAGGGGTTGATTTATTAAAAACTGTAACACACGTGTTTAAACATTTACGTTCAGATATGTAAAAATGAGAATCACTTCTCTAAACCACCTGAAAATTCCTTACATTTTTCATTATCTAATTGTGTTAGAAGAAAATACGACACATTTTGGTATGTAATCCAGCGCTCGCAGGGGCATGAATAGCTGTTTTACCATGATTTGTTCAAATCCTTATTGTATTGTTTTTATATTTGGAATTTTTAGGTGGTTTAGAGATCTGATTCTCATTTTTACATATTTATATGTACCCCTGACAAGTGGACTTCATTCATATTTACGCTCAGATTACTAAAAAAGTTTACGATTAAGTACTGGTTTAAATTAAGATCTTCTAGTTGATCAGTTAGGTTTTGACACGTTTTTGTCCCGTCATTGTCAATAGGTCGGCAAATAAACTCAACTTTTTTTCGCAAATTACAAAATGTTTTTTTCTTTACCAAAATATTCCCAGTGGGCTCACTATTAAAACCCCTAAATTTGGTACGGATCCTGTAAGTAGGAACAGATATATACAACTTTGAAATTTCACCATACGCCTCTGCAGTGAGTGAGTCCTACTAAACGACACAATACCAAAATAGTAAT
This sequence comes from Philopedon plagiatum, assembly GCA_963971165.1. Classification (NCBI taxonomy): domain Eukaryota; kingdom Metazoa; phylum Arthropoda; class Insecta; order Coleoptera; family Curculionidae; genus Philopedon; species Philopedon plagiatum. The sequence continues at coordinate 22,496,553 of OZ020194.1, read as the reverse complement.
TATTATATTATATAATACATATATATACAAAATAGTAATTATTATATATATAATACATATAACAACTAACTCAACAAACAGGCGCCAGCCACCGTGAATCCATTTAGCCATTTCGTGTCGAAATTCATAATTTTTTAAACAATGACGAAAATATAAATCACAGTGTATTAGTGTAATAACCGGCTAATAAGTACGCACAGATAAGTACGTAAATTATCCCATTCATGATGTTCTGATCGAATTAAATTTATTTGAATTTCAGGTGACTAGCGCCCTCTGATGTTACCTTTAAAAAGGACCTAGGGGAAGCCCGGGCAAGGCGAATTGCCCGGGCAAAGGGAATATTAATTATTTCACGAAAATAAAGACAGATGACGTTCATTACTTAACACAAGATCAAAGAGCATGTCTAACAGTAATAAAAATCACTATGGGTTAACCGATTAGTTAAGAAGCACATGCTTTAAATGCGCATTGAACGTTTTGCAGTGTCGAGTTAAAATAATTCTTTTAAGGCAAGTTCAGTAAACTTGTTCTAACTCGTTACAAAAAAAACATCTTAGTTATTCATCATTGTCTTCATTAAGTCGGATTTCAGTCCTAATGTTTATGTCGGACCAGAACCTTGAGTTATAGTCCATTTATGGGCCGCCATATCCGAATGTATGTCAGGGTAAAGTGAAGAGGGCAAAGCGGATAGCTATTCGCTTTGCTAGATAAGGAAATGGCAATCTCTAAGCCTTTATTCAAAAAGGCGTCTGATAAGAATAAGAAGAAAATAGAACACGATACAGTTTCCTCAAGGTTAAAAAAACATATTAGTGACAATTCTGATAGAGTTTATAATTGTCTGGCGTGTGGAGAACTATTTGAACAGAACGGTGAAGACTGGATCTAATGTGAATGCCAAAATTGGGCCCACGACCTTTGCACGAATTATAGTGGGTTTGGCTCGTATTTTTCTGAGCATTGTGATGCATAATTGTAATGTTATTTATGTTTATTGTTTCATTTACATATAATATATACTGATAATCACTTTGCCCGGGTAATCGGGCAAAGTGAATAAAATGCACATGCGTAAAAAACAATAAAAATTAAAGTAAAACCAAAAAGTAGTCATAAATTACTTTGTGTGCAATGAAGTAGAGATAAATCTGTGCGCTCTAGAGAGTTTTTTATTAGAATCTGATAATAAACAAAAAAATTATGATTTTCCAACTTTAACACATTCGCTTTGCCCGGGCTTCCCCTACATAAAGCTTTTTCAAAAGTTAGCGTTGCGATACCTATCCTTATATTGATTATTTTTACAGCGCTCTTTTTAAGGCGATTGGCGATTGGCACCTGCTTTATTGACTTTTAAGATTTTATTAATAGCAATGTAGCAGAAATGTGTATTTCTGTGTAAAATTGCGGTGCTTAATACAGAGAGAAGATGCTCAATTAGGCACTCAGTAATAAAATATTCAATAGTCATTTTCAATTTAATCAATCAATTAATTTACAATGTTGAACGTGCCGCCAGATCAGTGGCGTGCCGTCGGGGGGCTAGGGGGGCGCAAGCCCCCGCGTGACCACATACCCTCGAATAAAAGGAAAGTAATTTAAGATGCTCCGGCGCCCCCTGGAGATACTGCCTACTGTGACAACATATTCTCCAACAAAAGAAAATAATTTGGCGCCCTCAAATCATTGTGCCCCCTCCGCCCCTAATAGCACGGCACGCCACTGCGCCTGATTGGTAGAAATTGTAAAGTACTGAAACTGAGTTGCAACATAAAACACAATAGAAGTTCTGTAGTCTTGTAAAATATATATTGCTAGGATAAGTAATAGGATAGGTACCTAAGTGTTATTAAATAGCCACTTAAAGCCCCTCGATGGGCGCCACTTCGAAGCCAAGGAAATAAAAATACTGACTTTGGAGGTAGGTATGCTATCCTAGAATTATTTTAATTCGAAATACTAATAGAAACATATTAATATATTTAATTAATATTAATGGTAAGTTTTTATACTAGGTAGGTAGGTACCGACCTAGGGTTGCCTACCGTCCTTTGTTTCAAATGACAGTCCTTTATTTAAGCGTCCTTTGACCTTTTACGACGTGTCAAAGGACGGTAATTTATCAATACCTTCAAAAAAAAAATTTTAAATAAAATAAAATAAAAAATATCCCAATAGCGCCATGTAGCAGCTGTTAAAAGCACAAAGATGTCCAGATTTTCGTTCACTCATAATTAGGTAACGAAAACTACCGAAAAACACCACAAAAAAAACACCAAACACTGTTTAAAGCAAATTAGCAAAAATAATCGTAACTACGTAGGTACCTATTAGGTATTATTTGGTGAATGCGCTAGTAGCGCTAGCTTGTCCTTTAATTTTATATTGAAATTTTCAATATAAAATTAAAAAGTTGACAACCCCAAGATCTACCTACTAGGTACCTACATAGGTACTATTTTGTACTTTTGTTATGATCAAAAGTTTACGTTTACAAGTTGGCTTTAAGATATTATTGTCGTTTAGATTTAAAAAAATAAACAATGCAACGAAACTATTAAATACAAAATAAACTATACCCATTTTTTAAATAAAACTGAAAGAGTCAGTGCTTTATCTTAGGAATTTTAGCAAACCCATAATAATATAGGATAGGTACCTACATATATGTGTTAAAAGTGTTGCCTAAGCAGTAGAACAGTTAATAAGCACTACTCAAACAGGCAGAGATGTTGAAAAGCAACGTTGTCATGTTTAACTGAAAAGCTATTTTTAAAAATATAGTAAATGTGTTGTAACGCAATATGATACCTTGTGTACATAAAAAAGTAATATAGAAAAATCACAATACTGCAAGTTACGATACATTTTCATTAAAAAATGTTTATGAAATTGAAATTACAAGCAAACATTCGTCTATGGTACTTGAATACATAAAAATTATTATTTTCCTTTAAATTGCAGTACTTAGGATACCTAGGAACTTACCTATAAAAATGCTTTTAAAACTAGGTAGGTACCTACATATTTCGTTGTTTTTATTTATTCATATTATTATTATTTATTTATTAAAGAAATATTGCACTAAATTGTGTTTGCACATATTGTTATTTTCATTTCATAGCGTTTCAGTTTTTAATAATTAGGTAGGTACCTACCTACCTATGTTGTTTTTAAAGAACTATATTTACTATCACTTGGGTACATTTTCTCCTAAAAATTGTCTCATGGCCTTCTGTGCAAATAGGTACCCAGTTGAAAATAGTTGAAATAATTGATGGCAAAAAAATTAGAAAATGGTTCTAAATAAAAAAACTTTTATAAATATTACTCAGTATTATTAAGTTCAGTTGTTTATCATATTTATATTTTTCAATTTCATATTATGTAGATATGTGTGTATAAGACAAAGGATATGTACCTATCACCTATCTGGGATTATAAATCAAAAATGGCATTACCGTCAATAAATAAATAAATAAATAAATAAATAAATAAATAAATAATATGTTCTGTCCAAATATATTTTGCCAAAATCATAAAAAAAGAACTCATTCATGTCATCTGGTTATTTACACAATTTACACTTTTGTAGGGATTTTTAACCAGCACAATTTGTCAACGTCGTATTTTCTCTTACTCACAGACAGCTGTCTGACATTTATTCGAGGTAATACAGGCCGTAGACTTTACCGACATTAAAAAATACACCAAAATGGTCGTATCGGTATCGAGTGCGGTGTGTTAGTGCAGTGTTTTAGTGTTGTTTATAGTGACAAACACTTTTGTGACAAAATGAGTGACATCAATATTGACATTTCCAAACTACCAGAGGACGTCAGGGAGAAACTGGCCGAGTTGGATCTTGAATTATCTGAAGGTGGGTCCTTTTTAGTGGACAAAACCTATTTTGATCAATAAAAACCCTTGATTTAAATGCTGCTCTAAATTATTCAACAAGTTTTTATTTCCGCAAATCAACAGAACCCATAATTATGTCATTTTTGTAATCAACAATCAATTGTTTACACTTTTTATCAGAGTGAAGTGCAAACGTCAGGGAGTGCTGGTGTATTGTTGTTATATTTTTATTAATAATTAATTAAAGCTTACTCACTGGTTCCACATTCACTTAGCAATATAATGTCTGCACTTACCGATTTTATTTTTCTTTAAAGTAAACCTCATGTAGGGAGAAAACATTCTTGTCCGCGTCTTGACACTGTTTATAGGTACCAAGACCAAGCTTCTAACATAACCTTGTTGAATATGATGTTCCATAAGTTGTGTTGATGCTATAACAATAAACGAAAGTGGTACCTAGTTGGCAGTTCTCTTTTTTGATCCACTACTTTTTATTTCACCTTTTTTCCAAAATCAAATTTATAAGTAATTAAGTAACTAATAATATTGTCTACCTGGCTTTTATATTTTCTTTTATAAAAAAAAACCAAAAAAAAATTATCAAAATTTTAATTATTCATACCTAAATACTGTTAGTAGGTCCTTTAATGCTTTTCTAATTTTGATTTACTGAGTGAACAGCCGAAATGACCACTTACTACTCTGTTACACCAAAGCAAATTATTAAACGGGTCTGATAAAGAAAAACTTGTTAACTCAAAAACTACAAAATTTTATCTTTATTAAAATGACCTAATATTCAGAAAACTACCTACTAGGTACAACACCTATTTATATAGGTATGTACTCGGGTATGTATATGTATATTCGTTTGTTCATTCAACGTATTTTTTTTTATTCACACTGACATTTTGTGGTAGGCACTTTAGGTACTTAAAAAGTCCCTATAGTTATTGGGCTTATCCAGCAAATTTTTTTATTTCATAATACAGTACCTACTTATTAAGTACTTCATTCGAAAAGCTTATCCTCAAAACATTAACATTTTTTCTAAGTAGGTAGGTACCTAATTAACTTCACTCTCAAAATAGCGTACAAACATCACTCATTACTCATTATAAAACGGAGAGATGCTGGTGACCTTTGTCCCACGAAGGGCGACCCACATTCTAGATATAAATTAAGCGTTGCACCGATGCAAATTTTGCAGATTTGCGGTTTTACCGAGGGTTTTACGGAGGTTTAGGTATACTGAACTATTCCACCAATACTTAATAAACAAAACTGAGAAAGCAGTCCGCGCGTAATATTTTGACCTAAAAAAATATCTACGCATGGGTGTTCAAGATATACTAGGGGCAAACACTACTATCGTATACGCTGAGGTTTAGATTTTACCGAGGATTTACCGAAGATTTTACTATTGTTTCTGTCGTAGTTCATCATTATATTTAAATACACTTACTTAAGTAAGCACATCGAAAAGTTTGAAACTCGGTTTTAAAACAAAATTGAATTTGAAGATTAAAAAATTCGGTCAAGTGCAAGTTATAGGTAAGTAAGTACTTAAGTACTTGCACAATAAGGAGTATGCACATATTTTTTTATTGCATACCTAAATCCTCTCATAAATCGTTTAAGGAAGTCATTACCGAGGTCATTACAAACCCAAAAAAGATATTTTGAAGAAAATTACTACTTAGGATATAAGTACTTACTTAATTTAGCTACAAAAAATGTTTAAGTACTTTTCGGTATAATTTATTGCAATTTAAAAAGTAGCCATTTGTCCTTAGTGCATAGTGACGTCAGGAAATCAGCAAAAATAAGTGTGAAGCTTCACGCTAACGTAAAGCGACACGTAAAGCTTAACCTAAAGTCGAACAGGTTTTTTTTCTCGGAAACAGTCAGAGGAGGAGCAGTCGAATTTTTTAGGTTGATAGACTTATAGTGCAACTAGCTTCAGTAAAGAATTCAGTTATACAGGATGTTTCGTTTCGGAGCTATTAAACGCCAAAGTCGAAATTTCCGCTATTTCCGTTGAAATCGGGTACGGTCGCAAATGCGAATTAAATCGATGTAAATTTTCGCAGGTTGTAAAGGACCCGAAGCTCTCAGAACTCGATTGGCGAGGATCGGAAAATGGCAAGTAATTCTTTTGAATTTTTTTAGGTCGAAATATGCCATTTGCAGGCCCCTCTTTGCTACCCAATAACTCGAAAACAAAACCTCGGATCGATAAACGGATTCATAAGTGAAACTTTAAAATCTCAAATATTTTCTTTTTGCAATACATTTACCCGAGCATTCACCTAAACCGAAAAGCACTGCAAAATGGATATATAAGTATTTGGGAAAAACTGGAAATTGCGATTTTTGACCCAAATATTTCACGGTTTTTAATTTTTTTGTGGGGTCAAAAAGGTTCAAATTAAAATCCCATATACCGATATAAGCACGTCATCGGAAAGAGCTCGTCAAAATACATGATGTCCACATTTTTTAGTTTCTTCATTCTTCGCCGATCAAATTTCGATTTTTTGACTTTCTTGCCCGCGACATCGATACATTTAAATCACTCTGTATTTTTTCAACACTATCTTATACTTAAATCGAGGGGTAAACCGCTGGGGCATTATGGTGTACAAGCTCTTGGCATTAGTGGCATTATTGGCATTAGGGTGGCATTATATGGCATTAGGGTGGCAGTATTGGCATTATGGTGGCATTATTGGCATTATGATGGCAGTATTGGCATTACAGTGGCAGTATTGGCATTATGGCGGCATTACCGATGGCATTATTTTGGCAGTAATAGCATTCCTGTGGCATTAGTTTAGGTTTGGCAACATGTAGTTTTACAATATTTCGAGCAATATTCTATAACTCGGCAACACTTGTGCATGCCCCGCCCAGAAATTTTTCTCTGTTTTTTTTTTCTCTTTTCTTTGTTTTCGGGTGTGTTACTTAAGTCGAATTCGAGGATAACCGATAGTAAAACCTTCCTTTGTTGGTTCTTGTGACTTTACGATACTGTTAAACACTTTTTTTCATTTTTAATTTGTGTATATATTCTGTAGTTTGCAACAAAATACTATTCAACGCAAAATTTATTTTTATACACTATACTTTAAATTTTAAAAGTAGTTTTACTTAAGTAATATTTTGTTTTTTAAATTATTTTATTAATACATCACAATTATGTAGAAATCTCATTACAATATACCTCGCAGGACACAATATTATTTTTCCGAGCATTTTTCAGATGATTGCAAACTCCCGCAAGACAAAAATGGGAATATTTTTATATTATTTTTATGAAGAACACGGTACAGAAATTACACAACGAAACCAACTAGTCTTGTTAATCATCGTGTTTTTGCTTGGATAAACGCTACAAATTATCTCTAAGAAATGCAGCAGTCAGGTTTAAATTAAGTTTAGCTATAGATTTTTTCATTTTTAGTGTTCCGTGAAACGGAACACTAATTGAATCACTTGGTGTCCGTCCGTCCGTCTGTCACAGGCGATTTTCTCTGAAACTATTCGACGTAGAAATTTAAAATATGGTACAGAGATAGAGCGTGGTGGCCCAATTATAGACGTGACGTATAAAAAGTTAAATTTTGATTCAGGGGATTAATGTCGGGGGGTAAATTGGGCAATGGAATTTTTTTTTCAAAGGCATCGTGAAGGGTGTCAAATGAAAGCTTGTTGAAGCACGAATTCAACGATATATATAATGTTTATTCGCAATAATGTTATCGCATTTTTTAAACATTTTTCGGGAAAACGCTCAAAAATTGCTCTTCCCCACCTTTATCACCAGAAGGATCGCTCAGAAAAATCAGAAAAAAATCATGAACATTGAGAATTAAGTGAAGATTGAACGAAAATTATCAGGATTGAAAAATTCTAGCGCGGTCAATTGTTATAAACAATTTAATTGTTTATTTCCTTATAGCTGCTGAACCATTGGTTTTGGAGAAAAAGTTTTTCGACAAAAAATATTTCTCACGATATAAGGAACAACTTTAGTTTTTACACGTTTTCAAAATTTTTAATTTGGCCCACTCAGCTCCGCACATATGCGATGTGATACGGCGTTGGTGCCACGGTACAGAAATTACACAACGAAACCAACTAGTCTTGTTAATCCTCGTGTTTTTACTTAGATAAACGCACTGCAAGTTATCTCTAAGAAATGCAGCAGTCAGGTTTAAATTAAGTTTAGCTATAGATTTTTTCATTTTTAGTGTTCCGAGAAACGGAACACTTATCGAATCACTTCGGTGTCCGTCCATCCGTCCGTCGGTCACTGGCGATTCTCTCTGAAACTATTCGACGTAGAAATTTAAAATTTGGCACAGAGATAGAGTGTGGTGGCTCAATTATAGAAGTGAAGTATAAAAAGTTAAATTTTGATTCTGGGGATTAATGGCGGGGAGTAAATTGAGCAATGGACAATTCTTTTTCAAGGGAATCGTATAGGGTGTCAAATGAAAGCTTATTGAAACACGAATTCAACGATATACAGGGTGTCTATGATAGGTGATACCACTATTGCTATCTCAGCAAAGGTAAAAGATACGAGGTCGGTTAAATTAGAGAAAATGTGCTATTTTTAGTCCCTACGGATATTCCGTTTACGGATTGGCCAAATTCTCTATAGTTTCTTATCTACAGGGAATTTTTAAAAAATAGTCAAAAATGTAATTCTTAAATGTCTCGAAAACTATTAGAACTAGAAAAAAATTGTTTTTACGAAAATCACACGATTTTTTACCTTTTCTGAAGTAACGTTATTGTTTTGTTTATACCATTTGTTTTTGTTGAGTTACTGATACTAACTTATTTTTTCAAATACGGACCTGGATTCTTTGCTACATTTTTTGAAAGAGTATTTCATACCCTTTACATTTGTGCGTCACTTGATTATATTTTTCGACGTTTTGGTGATGAATAGCATCATCATTAGGATATTCTACCAGAACGGATCCGGCATTTTTCAAGTTAATGCGCCATTTTACAATCACAAAAACCACAAACCATAGCGATAGGTTGTGAATTGTGCCTTAACATGGAAGATCCCAGGTCCATATCGATAGAAAATCCTGATGACGTTGCTATTCTTGATCAAAACGTCGGAAAACTTATTCACGTTATACACAGTTGTAAAGGGTATGAAGTATTCTTTCAAAAAATGCAGCAAAAAGTCCAGGTCCGTATTTGAAAAAAACAAGTTAATATCAGTAACTCAATAAAAACAAATGGTATAAACAAAACAATAACGATACTTTAGAGAAGGTAAAAAATCGTGTGATTTTTGTTAAAACAATTTTTTTCTAACTATAATAGTTTTCGAGATATATAAGAATTAAATTTTTGACAATTTTTAAAAAATCCCCTGTAGATAAGAAACTATAGAGAATTTGGCAACGCCGTAAACGGAATTTGAATAGGGACTAAAAATGGCACATTTTCTCTAATACCGACTTCGTATCTTTTACCGTTTTGGATATTGCAATAGTGGTATCATCTATTTTGGACACCCTATATATAATTTAATTTTTATCGCATTTTTTTACATTTTTCGGTAAAACGCTTAAAAATTGCTGTTCTCCACCCTTATCACCAGAAGGATCGCTCAGAGAAATAAAGTCATGTACATTGAGAATTAGATGAAGATTGAATGAAAATTATCAGGATTGAAAAATTCTAGCGCGGTCAATTATTGTTATAACAATTTAATTTTTTATTTTCTCATAACTGCTGAACCATTGGTTTTAGAGAAAAGGTTTTGACAAAAAATATTTTTTGGAATATAAGGAACAACTTTGGTCCTTACACGTTATTCAAATTTTTTAATTTGACCCACTCAGCTCCGCGCATACGTGATGTGATACCGCGTTGGTGGCGCCGGCGGCGGGCTGATGGCACGAAACACTAATTGTGCAAGTATAGTTTGCACTTGACCGTTTTTTTAAGTTGACCTCGAAGTTAAGTTAAAGTAAAGTCAGTGTAGTAACTATAACTTAATGATTTTTATTTTAAGTTAGACGATTATCTAAATTGTTGGTCCAAAGCAAAGTTTTTATTTATGATAAATATTTTGTTGTAACAGTTTTTTTGGGTGCTTTTTATAAATAAGCACAGTCCTGTCGAGACGGCGGGGGCAGGGGTGCAAATTCCACGGGCCCGCACTGCTTTGGAGGGCCCGCAACTCAAAATTATTAAGTATTATTCCAAAAACTCATCTTTTGGGGGCCAGAAAAATTTTACTGTCCCGGAGCCCGTCCCGGCTCTCGGCGGCCATGAATAAGCACGTCAATATTATACAGAACAGTTTCACAACCGAGTCTACAACTGCATTTTTATGCCTTACGCCTTAGTACGTTAAACTAAGTTAACTTTACGAATATTTAAGTAGAATGGCTCTTCTATTTTTTATTGCCCCCAATGATTTATTGAAGCATGCGCAACAGACAGTGGCATTAGTGGCATTATGATGGCAGTATCGGCATGATAGTGGCATTATTGGCATTAGTGTGGCATTACGGTGGTATTATTGGCATTATGGTGGCATTATGGTGGCATTAGTGGCATTATGGTGGCATTAGTGGCATTATGGTGACATTAGTGGCATTATATTATGGCATTAATGCCATTTTTGGCATTAGGTGTACAAATTTTTGTCAGCGGTTTACCCCTCGACTTAAATGGATAATCAGACTTTAAAATGAATACCGAATGACTCATCCAGGTGCGTATTTAATTTTCTGAGCGATCTTTTTCGTGATAAGGGTGGGGGACAGCATTTTTTAAGCGTTTTTCCCGAAAAATGTTTAAAAAAATATATAAAAAATAAGCCTACATCATATTATAGGTATATTGATTAATTTGTGCTTTAATAAGCTTTCATTTGACACCGTACACAATGCCCTTGAATTTTTTTCCATTTTCCAATTTACCCCCTGAAGTTAACCCCCACAAACACAAAATTCAACTTTTTATACTTCACGTCTATAATTATTAGGCTACCACCGATGCTACCACATTCTATCTCTGTGCTAAATTTCAAATTTTTACTTCGAATAGTTTCAGAGAAAATCGCATGTGACAGACGGACATCGAAGTGATTCCGTTGTCCACGGAACACTAAAAATTCTACAAAAGTTTCGCAAAATATAAACATTCCAGAAGTTAGTACTAAACGAGTACTCAAACCGAAGGATAAATCAATACGGTATTTTCATAGTTTACAACAGGGTTGGCAAAAATCATGATTTTTTTAAAAAAATCAAAAAAATCAGATTTTTTTGATTTAAGGTAACTGTACCAGTAACTGACACCTTAAGAAAAAGAGATCAACTTTGGAATATATATGACATATTTATTCATATAAATGAAAACATTATGAAAAAATGGGTAATAACAGGTATCTAATATTACTTTGTGTTAATTAAACTTAAAAAAACAACAACATAACTTTGAAAATAAATTAAAATAGTATTGTTGCAAATGTTCTAGTAGTTGACATTAGGAAAATATGTTGTCACTAGTACTTGACATATTCTTGATCCAGTAGTTGTCCAGGGATATGTTTTAACCATCAACTACTAATGGCTTGTTAAAATTGTATTTTAAACGATCACCAGCTGATGTTATATTAAGAAAGTCAAGCTTATCTTTTATTTGCTCAAAACTGATAACGCTAACATCATCTGGGTTCAGTTTGAAGGAAGTTTTGGTCTCATTGCAGCAAACCATTGCTACACTTTCAGCTTCAGTATTTGAAACAATTTCCTGAATAACACAGACATATCTATGAACTCTTTTTTTCCCTGGAAATTCCACTATTATATATTATTCCTTCTTTATATGCAACTTCTAGTTTTTTCCTCGGTTTGTTATTATTGGCCGCAATCTACTGGCAGTAAGATTTTGAGCTGTTCTCTTTGCTACGTCTTCATGTCTTTTTAGGAAACTTTCATACCATCTTCTACTGGGTCTGTTGTTGGTAAACAGAATCTTACGATTTAACTCTAACATCAGGTGTTGCACACTGTCTAGCAAAGCTTCTTTTCCAACAGGAAATCCTGCTTGAGCCATTGAAAATATCCATGTAATCAAAACATCTTCATTTTGCGTTAAAATTGTATCTGGTCCCATTCTTCGGATTCGTGGCGAATATCCTTTAACTTTGTAAGTCAGCGTGGTACGTGGCACTTTAAAGGTCTTAGCGGCCTTCGCAACAGTCTCTCCTGCTGATACAGCTGCTATAAGCGGCCTCCATTTGTTTCTCAGAATAAGACAACATCTGACCTTTGATTGGTGGCAGTAGTTGACATGGTGTCAACTATTAGTACAGGTCATTTTAAATATTTTAAACTCAGTTTGCCATGAATAAAATTATTTAATGAACATAGTTAATGCAACAGAAGCAAATATTAAGGCAAACCGCTCTGGAACTAGTAGTTGACAGTGGTGTCAACTACTGGTACATCTTGAAAAAGTCTGTATCAGTAGTTGACACTTCTTCCACAAAATAATTACAGATAGAAATAGCAGCTATAAACATATCTGAATAATTTCTTAGTTTTCTTTAATTCCTAGACGTTTACTACTATTTAAAAATATGATATGTAAATGAACAAAAAAAATTCTGACAAACAACCTACCTTCTTATCACTTTTGCTAAGAAATTCAGTAAAAAAACAGAACCACATGTACACGTCCGAAAACGATAAGCGCCATACCGCCTTCTTTAAAGTATGTCATTTTAAACTTTTATCCTTACCTTACACATGTCGTGAGGGATCACTATTTTAATTTGGGGAGCTTTAGATAGAAGGGAATTCTTATGATTCAGATGTAATGTGGTAGGTGTCAACTACCGGTACAGTGTCAATGACTGGTACATTTACCTTAAATCAGATTTTTTGATTTAAATCAGATTTTTTTGATTTTTTTAGGTTTGTATTATTTCATTATTGTTTGTTCAGATGTAACACAGTTACAATAGTAAATAATTAAAATGCAGTAAATATTAAAATAATGGAGCAGAAAATATAAATTTAATAATATTAATATTAATTCATACTTCAGCAAACGAAACAGAAAACGGTAATTTTAAAAACACAAACAAAAAGCAATAGGTAGGTAGGTACATATTATAGCTACCTATACCTATTATAATGGTAGATAATAAAATCAAGTCGAGTTAAAATAAAATAATCATTCTCGTAATTATTATGTAATAATAGAATATCATTATGACGAAAAATGATTTAAATCATTGATTTTTTCCGAGATTTTTTCAAAAAAATCACTTGATTTAAATCACGACTTAAATCATGATTTAAATCAAACCAACCCTGGTTTACAATAACATACTTAAAGATGCTGGTATTTTAAAGGAATTTAAGTTTTTGGGCGGTGTTTTTTAAAGAAAGGGGACTTTTTTGGGTATTCCTTGCCATTTTCTTATGTCTATCTACCCTTATGGTGTGTGAAGCGGGGGGTGGGAGTTGAGTCTTTTTGCGATGGGTTTCTTTTCCATGTTTCTCTCCAATTCCTTCTGTATTGTGCCAGTCTATCGTTGTCTTCGAAGTTTATTCCTCTTCGTTCTGCTGCTTCCCTTGTTCCATCTTGCCATGTTCCCCTTGGTCTTCCTCTTCCTCTCTTCCTTGTTGTCCTTGCTTCATATACTCTTCTTACTATTCTTGTCTCGGTCATTCTCTTAATGTGTCCTATCCGAGGTCCTATCCATCGAAGTTGATTTTCCTCCACTATCTGGTTTATCGGTTTTGTGTTTAAATTATTTCTGAATGTTTCGTTCTCATTTTTATCTAATCTGGTCTTGTCCTCTATTTTCCGTAGGTACCTCATTTCTATTGTGGTGATTTTCTGTTTGTGTTCCATTTTTTCTTTTTGCTTCGTTTCGCCTCTCATGTCCTCCTTCATTGTGTGTGTCGTCATCTAATTGTTTGCTTTCCCCTTTTCTCTCAGTTTTTTAGTGGGTGGTTCTTTCTACTTGTTAAATTTTCTTTTATTTCTCCGTCTTCGCTATCCCATTTCCATTCTGTTCCCTCAATTATGATTTTTTCGTACCCTATTTCTGTTGCTTCTCACTTTTTTCTTTCTTCCTCTGCTATTTGTTTTATCTTCTTTCTCGTTCTTCTCTTGTCATTTCGTCGTTTATATAATATATTCTCTCTCGTAATTGTTTTAATTTACTTTTATTCTTTATAATCTCTTAATTATCTAGTAAGTTTCCTAATTCCACTTTACAAATTTTTGTTCCTATCTTTGTAGCCATCTTTGTCTGGACTTTTGTGCCTGTTGCTCTTTCGATGAAATGTTCTAATTCACATTTCCTTATCGCCGGACCTGCGACCGTTCGCCTTGCGATCCACGACTTAACTCCAACACTAAAAATTCTACAAAAGTTCCGCAAAATATTAACATTCCCAGTTAGTACTAAACGAGTACTAAAGCCGAAGGGTAAATCAGTGGGGTATATTCATAGCTTACAATAACATAAAACTTTGGTATTTTAAAGAAATTTAAGTTTTTGGGGGGCATTTTTTAAAGAAAGGGGAGATTTTTGGATATTACTGGGAATTAAAGGATATTTCAGGGGAATTGAAGGGTATATTTCCGGGGAATTGAAGGCTATTAATGAAAATTTACAGGGTATTTTAACTAAGTAGGTAGGTACTTAGTTAACAGCGCACGCCCAATTATTTGGCAGGAAGTAAATAAACCGATAGTATGTATGTATGTATTGTATTATTGTCGAAAGTACGTACTAAAATTGCCCTTTTCTTTATAAATTTGCGAACAAGCTCAGAAGTAAATTCGTAGAATAAAACTTAGTTGTCTTATTCTTACATTTGTCAGTTTAAAACTTTTGCTTTTCATATTAGACCGGACTACCTTTGGAGAATTTGGAGGTTATTGATTAACCATAGAACAAGAGATAGCTTAAATAACTAAATCTACTCTTTCTGACAAGTTCAACTTCTTTTCTTGTTTTAAGGGTCAATAATACTTTATACTTATATATCCTTTTAGAGTGTTTATATCGATCCTAGAAATTGAAACTTTTTTTACTGCTTGCAACAGTTTGTTCAGCAAACAAGGTTTTTATGTTCTACGATTTAGAAAAGTATATGCCTTCGGACAAGTTCTCCATTTCCATACCCTGTAAAAGTCGTAAAAGTTCGTATTGTTTTTTCGTTCCCTAGATATTCTAGCTTTTTATTTTATGGTGTTGACAACTGTAATCTGCGTAACATATTCTCCGAGATATTCCCATTTATAACATGATCAATCAATAAGAATCGCATCCAAAGTTGTATATCTACATTCAAGCGGAAACGAATATTTGTTATAACTAAAGTTTGACAAATGGGGGTAATTCCAGAGACGGCTTCTAACCTAGTTGGAAATAAAATTAGGATTCGATTTGAAAATAAAATCTCGAATAAAATACAAATATGTATTTACCCACATTGTGTTATTTGAAAGTGCGAGATACGAAAATATCATACAGGGTGTCTGAAAAGTCTTAGCATGGGCAAATATCTTTACTATTAATACAGATAGCGACACCAAATTTTAGTTGTACCTTATTGGTTGATAAATCTACGTTTTTATGTAATTTGACTTTTTCAACCCCCTTGGGGGGTTACGCTAGGGAGTTGAGGTCGAAAATTTTGAATGCAAACCTATGCCGTGTGGCCTCTTCGTTTACAAATCTTCAAAAAAGAAACATTGTTTTAGTATTTTAGTATTTATTTATTATTGTAATTCATTTTTAAATGGCAAGCCTATAAAAATTATAACTCGTAAATCGTATAATCGGTCGGGGCAAAAGTCGACCATTAGTCGACCTCTTGTGCCATACAGCACAAGTCGGCGCTGCTATTTTTTGTTTTGTGGGGCACTTTTTTCTAACTTTTCTCCAACTTTACTTCTTCATTTGTCGTTGTTATATGTTTTGTTTTTTGACATCTGCGCAGTAGACCAAAATGCGTACCACGCGCAAACCGAGCGTGCTGGACATGCGCACGGACTTTCAGGAGATGGACTTTGGTGTCTACAGTTGCACCCATTCACTTTTCAGAATATATCTCCAGTAGTTAAGGTACCACTACGTCTTTAACTTTATAACTTTTTCCCAAGTTTTTTTCGACTTAATTTTTCATTTTGTGCCATGTGCGCAGTAGACCAAAATGCGTACCACGCGCAAACCGAGCGTGCTAGACATGCGCACGGAATTTCAGGAGATGGACTTTGGTGTCTACATTTGAACCCATTCACTTTTAAGAATCTATCTCCAGTAGTTAAGGTACCACTGCGTATTTAACTTTATAACGTTTTTCCCACGTTTTTTCGATTTTATTTTTCTTTTTTTGCTATCTGCGCGGTGGCAAATAACGAAAAATACAGTCGAAAAAAACTTGGGGAAAAAGTTTTACCATTGATCACAATGCGTACCACGCGCAAACCAAGAGGGCTAGACATTCGCACGAAATTTCAGGGGATGTACTTTGTTGTCTAAATTCGCAGTGGTACCTTAACTACTGGAGATATATTCTTAAAAGTGAATGGGTTCAAATGTAGACACCAAAGTCCATCTCCTGAAATTCCGTGCGCATGTCTAGCACGCTCGGTTTGCGCGTGGTACGCATTTTGGTCTACTGCGCACATGGCAAAAAATGAAAAATAAAGTCGAAAAAAACTTGGGAACAAAGTTATAAAGTTAAATACGTAGTGGTACCTTAACTACTGGAGATATATTCTGAAAAATGAATGGGTTCAAATGTAGACACCAAAGTCCAACTCCTGAAATTCCGTGTCAAAAAACAAAACATATGAAAACGACAAAGGAAGAAGTAAAGTTGGAAAAAAGTTAGAAAAAAGTGCCCTACAAAACAGAAAATAGCAGCGCCGACTTGTACTGTTTGGCACAAGTGGCCGACTAATGGTCGACTTGTGCCCCGCCCGATTATACGATTTACGAGTTATAATTTTTATAGGCTTGCCATTTAAAAATGAATTACAATAATAAATCAATACTAAAGTACTAAAGCAATGTTTCTTTTTTGAAGACTTTTAAACGAAGAGGCCACACGGCATAGGTTTGCATCCAAAATTTTGGACCTCAACTCGCTAGCGTAACCCCCCAAGGGGGTTGAAAGAGTCAAATTACGTAAAAAAGTAGATTTACTAACCAATAAGGTACAACTAAAATTTGGTGTTGCTATCTTTATTAATAGTAAAGATATTTGCCCATGCTAAGACTTTTCAGACACCCTGTATGATATTTTCGTATCTCGCACTTTCAAATAACACACTGTGGGTAAATAAATATTTGTATTTTATTTTCAAATCGAATCCTAATTTTATTTCCAACTAGGTTAGAAGCCGTCTCTGGAATTACCCCCATTTGTTAAACTCTAGTTATAACTATAACCTTACTCTTTATTACACAACAATGTAAGGTAAGGCATCATTTCCCTCTCTTCGGTTTAAAGTATCTACCTATGGCGAAGAATTTAGTCGTCGATTTAACTTGAAATAACAAAAGATTATAATATCAAGTGTTCCTATAGCAACATCAAACCATTTAGGAGCCTTATTTGATCCTTGCTGACCTATACTTTGTAATATAACACGTTTGGATAAAAGCATAATTATTGTCTGATTAATTTTTGTTGATAGTTATTTACTTAATAAGTAAAAAAATTGTAATACTTGATATTAAGTTGCTAATCCTAGATTTAGGTTGCTATAAAACTGCACCTATTTTTTCATTGTTAGAGATTATAGTGCCTTCTATCACTATTTCACAACAAGGCTGAGGCAAAGTTACCAACAATAATAACGGTTTTTCCTATTATGCATAATTTGGTAGTCCATGTATTACACTGTAACTAGGGGTGGACAAAATAATCGATTAATCGATTATTAATCGATTAATCGATTAATCGATTGAACGATTACAAAAAAAAATCGATTAATCGATTTTTCGATTAATCGATTAATCGACTTTTCGATTAATCGATTTTTCGATTAATCGATTTTTCGATTAATCGATTTTTCGATTAATCGATTTTTCAATTAATCGATTTTTCGATTAATCGATTTTTGGATTAATCGATTTTTCGATTAATCGATTAATCGACTTTTCGATTAATTTATTTTTCGATTAATCGATTTTTTCGATTCTTTTTTATAAGCATAACTCGACTATGAAACACGTATTCAACGAAATAATTTGAATGCTTTTCGATCCGCGCTCCTTTAATAATAATAATAATAATAATATTTATTTGTGCCAGTAAACAATAAACAGTGTAAAAAGTAACAATATAATATCATGCATAAATATTTTACAAAAATGAATAACAATAGTAACACACTAATTGGCACAAAAAGGTAGAATTTTGATTATATTAATCATAAGGGTCTAAAATTTAAATCGCCCGTCGGAATTGTGTTCAAGATAGGCAAGTGGTAAGCGCTGGAGTCGCTTTCATTATGTCATTAGTAATGACATAATTTCGACTAGTTCAATAATCGATTTAGTTCGATTAATCGATTAATCGATTTTTCGATTAATTTCGATTAATCGATTAATCGATTAATCGGTTTTTCGATTAATCGATTAATCGATTTTTCGATTAATCGATTAATCGGAAATAATCGATTATTTCAAATAATCGAAAATCGATTATCTTTTTCAATAATCGCCCAGCCCTAACTGTAACTGTAGCTCATATTTATAATAAAGAAGTAAAAAAACGAGCAAAATTAAAATCAACTCGCATAAAGTTACTAAGTAACTTAAATATGAACATGAATGTTAGCTGTCTATAGTCAATTGAAAATAACCAATACTAAAGTCAAAATACCATCCTCAGGGCATCCATCAACGAAATTTTAAAATGCAGCTATTCTACCTATCTAATTCTAATATAATAAAATTCGGCAACATTATGGGCAGATGTGCGAGGGCTGACCTCTATGGACTACCCTCGGGACTACCCTGGACCCATTTAAAATTATAACTGATAAATTCACCCCTTTTTTAACAGTATAATCCTCTACATTCATTTTAAAGGATTTATCCTTAATTTTGTATTAGGCTCGGTATAAGGTATCTATTCATTTTTATACAGTACTTATGACTCCGGATGGGGTGTAGAAGAGGACAAATGGACCAAATTTTGCAAGATATGTAAAAATGTCACTCCAAATAAAAGTTTTTGCTTGTAAAATAAATAAAATTCACGTTGAAATGAAAAATTTTAATTTTTTATTCAGGGAGCATAAAAAATACGAAAACGTTATTTTGCGTAAGAGTAAACGTAAGTACCTTGTTTTTCATTTCCTACCAAAAGAATAAATATCAAATATATTTTAAATTAAACCCTAAGCCAAAGCAAGTAGAAGAGTTCATTAAAAAATTTAAATAATAAAAATAAGGAATTTTATAACATTATTTTTGTAAAGTCACAACTATTCTCTCTCACACCTTTAACTAGAGTACTACTAGTCTCTAGATATTAAACAATAATGACATCTATGGACATGTTTGTCAATGTCTTTATTAAGTGAAGCACTTATTTGATTCAAAATATGAACTTTTTATTCAACTGTAATTTTTACAGTGGCGGCTGGTGAAATTTCAAAGTTGTATATCTCTGTTCCTACTTACAGGACCCGTATCAAATTTAGGGGTTTTAATAGTGAGCCCACTGAGAATTTTTGGTAAAGAAGAAAATCATTTTGTAATTTGCGAAAAAAAGTTGAATTTTTGGTGTGCCCCTCCTAGGAAAAAAAATGAACACGTCTAGGTATTTTATTTATTATTTTCTCTAAACAAATTTTACATCATTTTGTCGACATTTTTTAAATTTTGAGAGAAAGAAATGTGTTAGTACAAAGTTATAGTCATTTGGATTTTTTTAAAATTATATTTTAGGCTTAAAAAAATTCAAATGACGATAATTTTCTACTAACAAATTTTTTTGTCTCAAAATTTAAAAACTGTCGACAAAATGATGTAAAATTTGTTTAGAAAAAATAATAAATAAAATACCTAGGCGTGTTCATTTTTTTCCGAGGGGTGTTTCACCTATCCAAATGTGTACACTTAATTTCCCTTTTTGACGATAATTTCCCTTTTTGACGATAATTTCCCTTTTTGACGATAATTTCCCCCTATTATTTCCTTAATTTCCCCCTATTATTTCCTTAATTTCCCCGTATTTCTACAGGGTGTTTCAAAAAACATGTGCCATCACTTAAGAGGAGATTCCTTGTAAGAAACTAAGGCAAAAAGTTTATATAAACATGGGTCCGCAGATGCTTCGTTTCAAAGATACACGGTGTTAAATTTCTTAATTTTTTTCAGTTTTTACAAAATATTTTCAAAATGGCTTCATCAATTTTGATGAAATTTACGTTGTGTAAAGTACTTAAATTAAGCATAATTCTGACCATGAAAAGACTTTGATAGGTCTTCCAGGGGGTACATATGAGAAGACGGTACAATATTTTTCTAATAAAAACATGTACGCCACTGATCTTTTCACATTTTCGTATATCGGTCAAATAGTATGTTAAATTCGTAACAAAACTTATCTCTTCATATTTTTTCAATTTTCATTTCGTTTAGGAGATAAATGTAACTTTATTAACCGTCCTACTGGTTTAGTTTTCCCAACCATCGCGCATCGGTTTGAAACAAAGCATCTGCGGACCCATGTTCATAAGAACTTTTTGCCTTAATTTCTTTCAAAGAATCTCCCTTTAAGCGATGGCACAACACCCTGTATAATTACTCCAATTTTATTTCTCAATATTATTTCAATATTTTCCCCAATTTTACCTTTATTTCCTTAATTTCACCTTCTTTCCTTAATTTCTCCTTAATTACCTTATAATTTCCCTTTTTTAAATTTTAGTTAAGTTAGGTATCCTCGCGAGCATCCTTCAGTCCCGCAACTGGCGACGTATCGCGCATGCGCCGGCGCATGATCAGTAATGTGCAAATACTAAAATAACGTAATTTCACCATAATTTCCCCATTATTTCCCTTAATTTCCCCGCAATTTCCTAATAATTTCCCTCATTTCTTCGTAATTTCCCCATATAAGCAATAATTTCCCTTCTTTACCACATAATTTCCTACTATTTCCCCTCAAGTGTACACTAAATTTCCCAGGTGAAACACCCCTCGTTTTTTTCCTAGGAGGGGCACACCAAAAATTCAACTTTTTTTCGCAAATTACAAAATGTTTTTTTTCTTTACCAAGACATTCCCAGTGGGCTCACTATTAAAACCCCTAAATTTGGTACGGGTCCTGTAAGAAGGACCAAAGATATACAACTTCGAAATTTCAGCAGCCGCCACTGAATTTTTAAATTATGCGAACTTTTAATTAAACTTTAAAGAATATGATATAAACTGAGCAATACAATAAAGATATCAACATTTGAAACTTCACCCCCATATTCAACACATTTTTGTAATTGCTTCCTTAGATACATATCGGCCAACGTTGTGTGGGGTAAGTGGGGGCTCCTTGGGGGTCACAAAATTGGGCCATTTCTACCCATACACCTTGAACCAAACCTGCGGTAAAGCCATATTATTACCTCGCGAGCGCAATGCGCAGGACAACCATTTTGTTGAAAATACATTTTTTGCCGAAAAATGAATGGAAAATTTTCGAGTTCATCGCTAACAAATGTCTCCAGCATTTCTAAGTAAGATATTCTATTGCAGGTATTATTAAAAAAATATGGGCCTATAATGCCATGGACAGATATCACGTACCACACCTTCACTTTTGTAAAATATTTTCTTCGCCTGATTACTCTAAGTTCGGGGATTTCTCGAGACCAGTACCTACCTGACATGCTGGGATGCTACAGTTACATTAGTAGAAAATGTACATTCATTAGAAAACATAATAAATTTATAAAAATTAATATTTCCACTTAAAATTTTGCCTCCCACCCATAAACAAAAATCTAGTCGTTTCGCTTATCTCCCTTTCCAATGTTTGGTTAAAATGGCGTTTGAACGGAAATAATTTATTTTCTTTTAAGATCATCTAAATATGAGTTTTTTTCACAACTTCTAGAAGATGTTTAGCACAATTTCTAAGGGACATCACAGGAGTTTCTCTAACAGTGTATTATTCAGTTGCCTACTAACTAAACCCGAATCGGTCAACTGTGATGTAAATCAAAAATAATTATTTATTGTTTGCATGCAAACAGTTCGTTTTATAATAAGTATAGTGTAATTTTTGTGTACTTAATTCTTTTTAGTAAACAATAAAATTTCTTAAAATCTACCCTATAAGTATTGCATTGTGCCAATATGCAAAAATATCACTGTGCTTGCCCCGAATAAAATCCTTTTTCATGTGCCAAGAGCAGTCGAAATCAGAAGAAAGTAGTACAAAATTAATTAAAAATTTTACATACTTAAATAATATTAAATATTAGTATCGCCAATCTAAGTCATCATATTTTGATATTTATTTATTTTATTGTATAATAAATCCTAGCAAAAGTTTGCAGACAGATGAGGTTCGCTGAGGATATAAGTGCACGAACCGAGACGAAATTTGACATTCGGTGCAGAACAATGAAAGGAATATTTAACTTATATTCAGGCGACAACATTGCCGAAATAGTAATTTTCAAAGTTAAACTGAATAGGCAGTGGCGGATCCAGGGGGCTGCCCCCCCCCCCCAAATTATGCAAAAAGTATGAATTTATAATATAAACGTAAATAGTACTATCGAATTTTGATTTTTCATTTAGTCGCCCCCTCCCCCCACACACACAAAAATGTCTGGATCCGCCACTGTGAATAGGGTGTATACATGTCAGTGTTTGTAATAATTTCTTAAGCAGATTCCCTTCCGACGCGACGCTGACGCCTGCTTGTCAGCGCGTGTTGAGTAACTGTTGTTCCGTCGCCGGTGCATGCGCCGAGGAAACCCCTTATGGGTGCCATCTTCTGATGAGTTTTGTTTTGCGAGTCCTGTTACGCGAACTGGCCAGACCTGCAATCGCTCACAGATAGACACCACCAAATCTTCCAGGGGCGTATCCATGAGGGAGAGATGGGGGAGCGTCTATCCCATAGGCGCCTGAGTTGGCAAGCTAGGGTACAGGTTGGTTTTTGGAACCTACCGACTCAAAAAACGTCGACAATTTAACTTGAGACAATGTAGCTGTGGGGAAACTAAAAAAAAAATAAAAGGACAACCTTACAAAAAATTGCCGTCGACAGGTCAATTCGGCAAGACAATTTTATTTCGGGGCCCAAGCAATTCCAATGAAGTAAAAGTATAAACCATATAACCATAATTCATTGTCCTTTACAATTGTTATTTTACAGGGCTAGAGTATATGACAGACAGTACGGATTTCGTCACCAAAGATTCACAGCTGATCTCCTTAGCTTTGTCACACATAACTGGAACAAGTCTCTCGAATTTCATGCATGGAGAATCCCAGATTGTTGCTCTCGATATTTCCAAGGCCTTTGACCAAGTATGGCATACCGCACTCCTCAACAAACTACCTTCTTACGGTCTTCCTACCAAACTATGTACCTGGATCGGTAGCTTCCTCTCTAATCGGCGCATATCTGTTGTGGTTGACGGTCACTCATCTAACTTCCATCCTATCAATGCTGGCGTCCCCCAAGGTTCAGTCCTGGCACCAACCCTATTTCTTCTTCACATTAATGACCTGCTCTCTTCAACTACCAATCCCATCCACAGTTATGCCGACGATAGTACTCTTCACTCCAATATTCATTTTTCCAGACAAGTTTCGAATCAGGAGTTGGATAAAAGACGCAGATCTATGTACCTATCCCTTTCCCAAGACCTTCAATTAATCTCAGACTGAGGT
Organism: Philopedon plagiatum; assembly: GCA_963971165.1. Lineage (NCBI taxonomy): Eukaryota > Metazoa > Arthropoda > Insecta > Coleoptera > Curculionidae > Philopedon > Philopedon plagiatum. The sequence continues at coordinate 22,472,714 of OZ020194.1, read as the reverse complement.
GCCAAGAACCTTGTTCAGTTCAATGCCTCCAAAACCCAGTCTTGCTCCCTGTCACGCAAAAAATCTGGCAACGCTAACCCCATCCACATGAAAGGCCAAGCCCTACAAAACAACGAAACATTCGCTCTTGTTGGCGTTGCTTTCGAACATAATCTCAGCTGGCACAAACACATTACTTCAGTAGCCACATCAGCAGCTAAAAAGCTTGGATTTCTCTTTCGAGCCAGAAAATACTTCTCTCCTTCCAACTTATACACTCTCTATGTTTCCCAAATAGGACCTAACCTAGATTACTACTCCCACATCTGGGGAGCGGCATCACCTTCGACACCTAAGATCCTTGATTCTATCCAGAAGAGAGCCATTCGACTTATCAATGACCAGCCCCCACGAGAAAACTCCCTTCTCCCGCTTATCGCTGCGCTGTAGGGAATTTATACCTTTTCTACCGCTACAGACTTCCAAGGATTTTGCTGTGAGGAACTAGCCGGTATTGTTCTCCCCTTGACTGTTCCTGACAGAACAACAAGAGGCGCGTTACGTATGCATCCCTTTACTGTCCAGCTACAAAAGCCTAGAACAGACCACTTCTCCCGCTCATTCATACCTAGGGTCTCCAGATTATGGAACAAATTGCCTGCAGATGTTTTCCCTTCCCGTCCCAACCTCCAATCCTTCAAATCCCGTGTCAATAGACATTTCCCTTCTCTTCAGACACCCACGGTACGTTAGTACTTAGGCTTGAAGTCTACGTGGGATGTCTTAGATAAAAAAAAATATATGAGAACAAGCCATCGACTAGCTCAATATTGCGTGGCAATTTATTTAAGGGGGGTTTTAATAATTAAGGCTCATTACCGCCATCTGCTAATGATCAAATCATTTTACTTACCTAAAACAAATGTACACCCCTTAACATTATCGGTGTGTGTTAACAAACAGATCTGATTTGGCGCCACTTGCAGTATTATAAATGTGTCAAACAACACACTACCAATAATCTAAAATTCTGCAAACTTAAAAATGAACAAAATGAAACGACGTTAAAGAGTAAACTGTATGTTTAATCAGAAAAATTTGTGAAATATTGTTAGAATTTAATATAACGTTTACTTAATTTAGAAAAAGAAAGAGATAGAAAAAGGCATTGCAAAAATATGAACTGACTATATGAAAAAGGGAAATGATATTTTAAGTAGCCCTAGGTAGTTGCAACTCCTTCACACGCTAGAACTTATCGTTAAATTAGTTTTAAATACAAAAAATAACTACTCTTGACACTCGGCTTTTCATGGCACTTAAAAAACCATGTACTGAGTTTGCTGTAGTTTAAAACTCGGATTCTGGAACTCAAGAGTCATTTCTTTATTTCATAAACCAAAGAAACACCCTCAAAGAGGAGTCAAATCTCACAACATGGTGACTTCAACGAAGTAATCCAAAACATGAATTAATCACTCAAATGGGGCCTAATAATTAGGTCACTAAACCATTAGGTAAAATAATCAATAATCAGTAATCAATAAATCATATGGACTTCAGTAATCACTAATCAGCAGGGTATTCCTAAAACAACCACAAGGGCGAATTTAAACTCATGAGTTTTAGAAGTCAGAATTCACTTCCATTCGAAATATATAAAAATAATTAGGAAAATCATTACCGAGTCCCCGACAAAAGATCATGTGTGAAATTAATAGGGATGAAATAGGATTTAAATTTCTCTACAAAGGACGTTTGTCGCCCAGCCTTGTCAAAGTTAAAATACCATCTGTAAACGACGGTGGACAAATGACAAGTAAAAACACCAACGAGCAGTTAAGTCAGTGTGATTGACATTACTACCCGGAGTTCATGCTCTCGCAAACCCATGTGACCGAACCGGACCACCCGAAAATATCATTGCAGCCGATTAAACTCGGAATTATTAAGGTGAGTACATAGTCTCTCGAATCCGCGCGATTTCGCAGTAACGCACGTTACAACCAAATACTGTAAGAATAGGTAATAACGCGATTCGCTCCCCGCAGCAACAGAAATTTAAATTATGAATAGCATTTAATACCGACACGAACAGTGAATGACGACGAGTTATTATACCCTGGATATGAATTACTAGCTTATGACCCATAGAAAAATCAACGGTGCACTATTATTTTTTTAATGTTGGTACCATGCTGGTGTTCTGTTAGAGCTTAAGAATGTCATTTGCCTAGATAGTGCAAATTGTTTTTTTTTTATTTTACCCCTGTATTATAGCCCCTCGCATTTTTTCCATAAATTGTGAGATATGTACTTGTAAACGCCTATGCTAAATTTCATGTATAGGGATGCGTGTCGACTTATGGCAAGGCGAACAAATACACATGTGGCCCTGATGAAGCCAATTGCCAGAAACACGTGCTGCGAGTTTCCAGATTACTCTTCCTTTTATAATACGATTCTACCCACCACTAGACAAATTTCTTAGTTATAATTTAGGATCATATTTGATTGTAGTCCTTTGTGATTTGTAGGTATTTTGCGCCGATTTTATTATCGTATATTGCAGCGGTGCCAACGCTTAATTTATTTCCTAAATTTGGATCGACCTTGGGATCGACCATCGTGAGACTACGTCACCAGACTCCTCGTTTTATAACAAGCGATGTTTGACCGCTATTTTGAGGGTGAATGTGATCAGAAAAAATTCTAATTTTTTGGGAATGAGCTCTTCGAATGAAGTACTTTTATATTCTGATATAAAAAAATTGCTGGATAAGCCCAATAAAAGAAAAACCCCACAGATGTTCCTTGTTTTTTAAAATAAATTCGACCTTCTCTATTCTGGGAACTGGCTTAAAAAATTACCTCCTACTTTACTCCTTTATCAAACAATTATTGAAAGTATTTATTTTTATCTAACCACACCCCATTAACCGTTATAAGGCCTATTATGTGTGCAAAGTTTTATTTAGCAAACTATTCACGCATTGTGGCTTTAAGTCTTAATAATTAGGCTCGCCTGGAAATACTGAAACATTAATCATTCTAATGTGGTAGGCGCATTTTATTAGTATTTATTATTATGTTTTCGACGAATTGTCTATATTAACACCCATTGTTACCTATGGCAATGTATCTGATAAGAAAATTCTAATAAATACCTATCTTTTTATTGATTGCTTGCCCCTCAAGATAATGTAGGAAAACCTTTGTATTTTTATATATTCGCTTGATTCCATCGAAATAAATACTATATATCGTAGCTGCCATCAGGGCGACAGGCAGCATTGAAAGCCCCGAAATCGACTTTTCTACATCTATGCTACACTACAAAAAATAACTTGGTAAATTTCAGTTAAGTATTTTGCGTTGATCACAAATCGAGGGGTGTTTCACCTATCCAAATGTGTACACTTAATTTCCCTTTTTGACGATAATTTCCCCTAAACAGCCATAATTTTATTTTATTTCCTTAATTTCCCCTTATTTCTGTAATTACCCTATAATTTCACTTTAATTTCCCCAATTTTACCTTTATGTCCTTAATTTCACCTTCTTTCCTTAATTCCTCCTTAATTTCCTGATAATTTCCCTTTTTAAATTTTAGGTAAGTTAGGTATCCTCGCGAGCATCCTTCAGTCCCTCAACTGGCGACGTATCACGCATGCGCCGCCGCATGATCAGTAATGTGCAAATACTAAAATAACGTAATTTTACCATAATTTCCCCGTTATTTCCCTTAATTGCCCCACAATTTCCTAATCATTTCCTTATTTTCCCAATAATTTCCCTCATTTCTTCGTAATTTCCCCATATACGCAATAATTTCCCTTCTTTACCACATAATTTCCTACTATTTCCCCTCAAGTGTACACTAAATTTCCCGAGTTACACACCCCTCGTCACAAATGGACCCACGTAAAGTACCGTAAATTTACAGCAACATTCTGATTTTATTTCACTATATGCGAAATTAAATATTTTATAAATGATTTTCTTTTAGGAATTCAATTTGCTTAACTTATTTTGTGATTGGGTTTCATATCAAAATAGCATAATTTATAGATATAGATATAGCATAATTATAGATAGATTTAAGGAAAAATAAGCAATATCTTATGGAACCAAACTGTAATTTTACAGTCATTTTTTGCAGTGTAGTATGTGGTTGCAAACACTGGCGAACATTGGTACACGCATGAAAGCTTCCATGGTGTGGGCATTAGAGCACGAAGCTCAGCATGAGGGCACGGCAGATAACGAAACAAATGTTATTTTCGTGAAAAAGCCGTACCAAGGCTCTATTTGCGAACCTGAACCCTTCTTTGGAGTGACAAAAAGTGACATCTTAGAGGATATCCACAAGTAGGAAAAGGATGAACTAAAAGAATCATTCCAGCCCACAGGTAACCCGAGGTTTATAATTCTTTTGCCTTAACAAGCCAAGGAGCTTCTTGACCTAAATAGAAATGACTTAAGACTTGTTTGGTATAGATCTTCTAACTGCAGAACAGAAGACGACAGTTGCTGGTACTGAGGTGATGCTGTGAAAGCAACAGGCCATCTACAGTATGACTGCATGGTACATGCGAAAAGCCATAGTACCTAGGAGTGGTCACTCTAAAACCTCAAGATGATTCACTACGTATAAAGTTTAAGAGATCTAGGCAACTTCTAAGTTAGAGCTACACTTAAAAAAAAATAGATATATTATGTCAATGTTTTGGAAGGCCTCGGACATAAACGATTCCTGCCGCACCAACTTTTTAAGGAGTTGTAAACTAAACCTATACCATTCTTTTTCGTAAGCACTTTTTGTAACATTAGTTGCTTTAGCTGAGCTGAGCTAGTCAGAGCTTTGTGTCTTTTTGCCTTATCAAATTCATCATTTCATCTCTCTGTCTAACTCAGCTCAGCTAAGACAAGTGGCAAATCACAGCCACTATTGTACCTAATACTTTTTAAGCATGACTCCCTACTAAATGAAGTAGAAATATTAAAATTGTCAACATGCTTCTGATATCGAGAATAACTATTACTTAAATATGTGTAAAGAATATATTAATAATGGTAATTTCTACTAGAAGCTTATAAAGAGTTAAACGTATATTTTACAAACTGAAGTTTTAATACTGTGGTAAAATAATTTTACACTTTCCACTAATTTGAGATCTTTATTTTTAAACACTCGACATGTTTCGAAACACTGTTTCTTCTTCTACTCCTTTGAAGAAGAAACAGTGTTTCGAAACATGTCGAGTGTTTAAAAATAAAGATCTCAAATTAGTGGAAAGTGTAAAAATATTTTACCACAGTATTAAAACTTCAGTTTGATAATGGATTTCCACCAAGTAAAAGCCGAATCAATTCAGTATATTTTACAACTTACTTTACTAGTTCGCATCTCATTTCTCTTCACATCTAATAAGCAGTCTTAATACCGGTTCCCTAACAAAGTCCGTGAAATTATATTTTGACTGTGAATTAAATGTACAGGGTTTTTCCATATAATTGGCCACCCGTTTACAGACTTTATTTAACGAGATACTCAAAAAAGTTTATATGAAAGAGGTAGGATTTTCCATGAAAACTTTTATTATGCTAATTAGAAAAATGAACGTCTGTCACACGACCAGTAAATTTGGAAAACATAATTTTTTCAAATATGATATGATATTTTAAAAATCTTCTTAACTTACTCTTTTCAAAAATATATAATATGTCTATATTTGGATCAACGGTTTTCGAGTTATTTGACTGTAAATAGTTTCATCTAGTTAGCCATGCCTCGCAAACCAAAATAATAATATATGACGTGTTATCGCACTAGCCATGGAAGTCATAACAAAGAAATTCTAATATTATTACATTATATTTTAAAAATTTACAGAAGGCTTATTATCTATATTAAATAGTAATGAATATTTTGTTATAACGAATGTCTTAATTTATATCAGAACCTCCGTTATTACGGCAATCTTGAAATAATCCGATTAATTTACGAACTGAAGAGTTTTTCTATCGGCATGATTTTTTACAACATATATATGCTATTGTGTTTCTGGATGGAACTCGATCTCCTGGATACGTAATTCTGTATTGACGCATCGCTTTTGAAGCATTATTTCCATTCGAAAAATAAATTTGAATTATACGAAGTTTCTCTTCCTCGGTGAAAAGCATTTTCACGTCAAACGCAAATGAAGATTGAGTGTCATATAATTTCTTTGTTTTGATTTCCATGGCCAGTGCGATAACACGTCATATATTATTTTGGTTTGCCAGGCATGGCTAACTAGATGAAACTATTTACAGTGAAATAACTCGAAAACCGTTGATCCAAATATAGACATATTATATATTTTTGAAAAGAAGATTTTAAAAATATCATCTTTTACCTATTCCATTTGAAAAAATTATGTTTTTCAAATTTGCTGGTCGTGTGACAGACATTCATTTTTCTAATTAGCATAATAAAAATTTTCATGGAAAAAGTTACCGCTTTCATATAAACTTTTTTGTTGTATCTCGTTAAATAAAGTCTGTAAACGGGTGGCCAATTATATGGAAAAACCCTGTACAGTCGCAGAAAACCATAAGTGTACATAAATTAATACTCATAAGATTTAAAACCTACGTTGACTGCTCCAAATAAACAAATATTTTAAAGTGCTAAAGCCGGAGGTAAAGCTTTATGGAAACTTCACAGTCACATGCGAACAAAATGCAATTATCTAGGTAATCTATAACCTCAATTTTAATGTATGCAACGACTACAAGATTTACAAATGTCTACAAATGGTATTTTTACTAAACGCTTGGACTAATAATAATAATGTACTAAAGTAATACTTTATTTTAAGCTGAGCTTATCCTAATAATTTAATGTCCTTATTATATATAACGTCTGGATCTATCTTGAGAAGATACTAATCAGCAATATCTGCTTTTAGATCGAGTTTCAAGGCAAGATAGTGCCTGAAGTGAGGAACAATTTTAATTGATTTTGTCGTTGCTCGTTAGTGGTGTATATTTATAACTCAGCTTCGACGGTTTGTTAATTTAAAAATCCTTGCACAAGGTCAGCGAATATATCTTTGGGTATATTATTTTAGATTAATTTTATGAAGTGCATGGAATATTAAATAATTGACTTCGTGAAAAATAGAACAATTTCTAAAACTGCAATGCTCGGTAATTAAGGCAAACTACATGAGAAAACTTAAAAATTTAAATAGGTAGAAACGTTTTTGAAATGCTGTTTGTTCGATTTGATAAAAATAATACCATCGTATACAATGTAAAATATACTCTAATTTAAACGTACTTTAAAATTTATTATCTTATTTCAATGATTGATGGCAAATTGGCGCTAAATATTTAAACATACACCTTTTTATAGGTTGATTGAAATTGTACAATCTTATAAGAAAAAAAAAATATGAAAAGTATGTCGTTCCAAAATACGTTACATTGCACTGTAAACGTTTTATTAATTAGCGAACTATTCCAGCAAGAATTGTGGGGTACTATTTAAAAATTTCACAATATCGTTCCTAAATATTTTAAAACCAATTCGTGTTTTATGGTGTTTTGAGGCGGCTGTAAAGTAAACCCACTTGTGTATATCGTACAGGAAAATCTTTGTAAATAATAATTAGAAATGTAAGATGATGTTGTAAATATTAATATGAGAAAGAATAAAGAATTTTGAAAGTACTTCTTTTTTACGGTTGACTTGAATGATTCAAAGTAGGAAAAGGTAGGGGTTTGTGCATCAGGTCAAAATGACGTCACTGCATAATAAAATACCATTTTACGGGTAGCACCGTCTTTTGTTCACTGTACGTACTAACCTGATTTATTTTTTGTACGGATTTCTATACAACAAGTGGCACCATCTCTTGTTCGATAGATGTACTAATTTCATTTAAGCTACGTCAGATGTCACGTGTCAATAGAAACAATGTAATGGTATTTTTTTCTGGGAATTTTCGTTGATTCAGAATATCAGATCTCTGGTTACATACTGCCCTTTGAAAACCTAAATATCGAAGGAAGGTAGTAGGTAAATCTTAGCGCGATGCGGCAGAATGTAGAACATATTGCTAATATCGTTTATACGTACAATCTTTTTGAGCCTTTAGTTCTTGTCTCAATGCAGGACATCACAAGAAAACTAAAAGTTAAAAAAAATTAAGCATTATACTTTTCAACAAGCTAATCTTTAAGATGTTAGACGTTATGGTGCACTAGACAAATTTGCACTAAGATCTACTGAATACCTGCCTCTGGTATTTCGATTTTCAGAGAGCAGTATATAAGCTGTTGATCTGATATTCCACCCATATCGATATGCTGCTCTTGCAGAAATTGCTATTATATCCAGTAAAGAATATCCTCTTTTAGTTACACCAGTGGGTTGTTCCACTATCTGTGCAAGCCCACAGTGAGCCAGCAGTTCAGAAAACATATTGCTTTGTGCTGTAGGTTTCAATAAATTGAAATTAGCATCTCCCACTATGATCATTTCATTGACTTCATTTGACACGGCTGAAGTCGAAGTTTTCAGCCCATTTAAAGCCTCCCGATGATCTTGACTTGGTGGCCTGTAAATCACCCCGAAACCGACAGTTGTACCTAGTGTAATTTTTACCCATAACTGCTCGAGAACCTCCTGAGAGGACGAACGCCCTTCGATCCGTAATAATTGCAGTGAATTTTTAGTGTAGATGCCAGTACCGCCCCCTCTGCACCCATCAGACCTGTCAACTCTAAAGAAATTTAAATTGGAATATCAACAATTGCGCTTGGCTTGCGATCATTGAACCAAGTCTCTCTTTTTGCTAATATATCGATATTTTCTCTCTATATAATAGGTTTAATTTTACTGCATTTAGGTACTAAGGAGCATACATTGACGTATCCAATAGTAATAAATCATTATCATTTCACTTTGCCATGTCTGTATTAACATTCAGTATCATAGTACTCATATAAGCAAAATTTTGCAAATTAAAGTAACATAAAAGCAACACGTTTGACTCGATAATCCACTAACATCGCTGATTTTTATCTGAACTGAAACTTGAAAAGACTGAAATGAGACATCGAGATGCAGTTTTCTAGATTTCATATTATATCCTTTGGGATTAGGAGTGTTTAATGGACTTTGTAGAATTGATTCCTTTCGAAGGATGAAAGCCAGATAAATTATCTATTTCTCTCAAAGGTTTTTGTTAGTAACCTTTCTCCCCTTTTTTGGAAAGAATAAAAGTTTAGACTATTTTTGTTTCTGGTCCGGGTGCCTTTCTGCTGTCGCGATTTTGGAGTCCTTGCCTTTTATTAGGTACGCTTACAGCCAGGATGGCTCAAGAACGACTATCTTTTAACCTGAATCAAAATTAGTTCTTTATCCGTGAGGTCATAAGTAATGACACCTGAGCTTGATGCTACTTTAGATGAGTCAACTACTTCATTATCATCAGTTAAAACGTTAGTTACGGACTCTAAGCATGGTCTTATGAGCCCGTGTTCTGGCAGGCTGCAAACGGCAATTTCTGAGGAAATTGTAAAAAGTTCATAAAATCGTAAAGGTTACTAAATGATCGTCGGGTGAGATTGCTGAGGCTGTGCGCACATTGAAAGAGTGAACTCAACATATTTTATGTGAAGTTTTAGATATAAGAAAGCTATTTGTGTGAGGGGTTCCGCGATGACTGACACCAAGGCAAAACTCAAATCCAAGTGACTTTACGCTGATTTGATACTTTCGATGAGACATGGATCCCACCATACACCAGAGACCAAACAACAATCAGCGAAGTCAGTGAGGGATTATCCGACTCCGAAAAAGGCAAAGGCAATTCCATCTTCCGAAAAAGTTATGACAACCGTTTTTTGGGATGCCAACGGCATTATTTTCACAGATTACCTTGAAAAGGAAACAGCAAAGAATTCAGATGTCTACGCGAGCTTTGTTGACCAATTATACTAAAGCATTCGCGAGAAACGTCAACCCACACGTTTTTCCCAAGAATAAAAGTATGGGTAACTGTATGAAATTCGGTCTATAGGTACAATATATTTGAAAAAAGGTACTTACAAAGATTCCGGTAACCAGACAGTTACTCGACTTTTTATCCATCGAAAAAAATCTGAGGGCTTATGTAGTAGGGAATGGTAGGGGTTTGTGCATCAGGTCAAAATGACGTCACAGCATAATAATATACCGTTTTACAAGTACCACCATCTTTTGTTCACTATACGTACTAACCTGATTTCTTTTTAGTACAGATTTATATAATTGAAGTGTCGGCTCCAACAACGTTGTAACTCGCAAATTCTACGAAATCGGGTTAAATAAAGTTGAACATCGAAAATTGTTTTATGGTACATACTGCAGCTGCCTAATAGAAGAAAACCCATTTCTCATGATTTCCCCCTCTTTACAATAAAATTTTAATTTCGTCATTTTCCTGATATCCATGGAAGAGCGTTGTAATTTCTTGTTTCTCCTGCCAAGTTGAAAAAATGTCTGTTACAACGTTGTTCGAGCCGACGCGCGACACTTCAGTTATACGAGTAGCATCATCTCTTGTTCGATAGATGTAGGTGTAAACATGTGTCTTTTGAAAAAAGATTTTCGTAGGTAATTTGTTACTTTTGTTATTTTTTTCGGGGAATTTTCCTAGATTCAGACTATCAGATCTCTAGTTTCTTACTACTCTCTGAAAACCAAAATATCGAAGGAAACTAGTCGGTAAATCTTAGAGTGAGCTTGTGCAGTGACTCAGAATGTAGAACACTAATATCTTTTATAGTTACAATTTTGTTTAGCCTTTAGTTCTTGTCTCACTGCAGGACATTCACAAGACAACTACAAGTCAAAAAAAATTAAACATTACATTTTTCAACATACTGATCGGTAAGATGTTAGACGTTACGACGCACTAGACAAATTTGCATTAAGATCTACTGAATACCTGCCTCTGGTATTTCGATTTTCAGAGAGCAGTGTGTAAGCTGGTGATCTGATGTTCCACGCATATCTATATGCTGCACTTGACCCACAACAATGTCTTTATTAGAAATTGCTATTATATCCAGTAAAGAACATCCTCTTCTAGTTACACGAGTCGGTCGCTTCACTATCTGTGCAAGCCCACAGCGAGCCAGCAGTTCAGAAAACCTATTGTTTTTCGCTGTAGGTTCCGATAAATTGAAATTATAGCATCTCCCATTATGATCATTTCGTTGACTTTATTCGACACGGCTGAAGTCGAAGTTTCCAGCAGATTTAAAGCCTCCCGATGATCTTGACTTGGTGGCCTATAAATCACCCCGAAACCGAAAACAATGGTACCAAGTCTAATTCTTACCCACAATTGCTCGAGAACCTCCTGAGAGGACGAATGCTCTTCAATCAGTAATGATTGGAGTGATTTTCTGATGTACATGCCAGTACCGCCCCCTCTGCGCCCGTCACACCTGTAAACTCTAAGGAAATTGTAATTGGGAATATCAACAACTGCGCTTGGCTTGCGATCATTTAACCAAGTCTCGCTTATTGATAATATATCGATATTTTCTGTCTCCATAATACGTCTAATTTCACTGCATTTAGATACTAAGGAGCATACGTTGACGTGTCCAATAGTGATAATCATAGTGTTTGCCATGTCTATATTAACGTGCAATTTTATATAAACCCTTATATCAGCACAATTTTGTAAATTGAAATGAAATAAAGGCAACATATTAGACTCGATAATCCACCAAAATCGCCGATTTTGACCTGAACTGAGATTTGAAATGACTGAAGTGAGACATCGAGATGCAGTTTTCTACATTCCATGTTATATTCTTTGGGATTAGGAGTTTTTGCTGGATTTTGTAAAATAGATTCCTTTCGAAGGATGAAAGCCGGATAAATTTTCTATTTCTCGACAGATTTTTGTTAGTAACCCTTTCTTCTTTTGGAAGAATAAATGTATGGATAATTTCTGATTCTGGTCCGGATGCCTTTCTGCTGTCGCCATTTCGGGACCCTTACCTATCATTAGGCAGGCTGACAGCCAGGATGGCTCAAGAGCCGACCACTTTTAACCAGAATGAAAATTAGTTCTGTATCCGTGAGGTCACAAATAGTGAAACCTGAGCTTGATGCTACTTGAGACGAGTCAGCTCCTTCATTTTCAACAATTGAAACTTGAGTTGCGCACTTTAAACATGGTCGTACGAGCACCGAAGATGTCCCGTGTTCTGCTGTCCGAAAACGGCCATGTTTGAAGAAATTGCAAAAAGTTCATAAAATCGTTATAGTAATGAATGATCGTCGGGTGAAATAGCTGACGCTGTGGGCATTTTGAAAGAGTAGACGCACCTTATTATTTTTGAAGTTTTAGATATAAGAAAGCTATTTGTGTGATGGGTGCCGCGATTGCTGACACCAGGGCAAAACTCATCCGCATGACCATTTGAGCGGACTGTTTAAGCAAAATCCAACTGACTTTACGTCGATTTGTAACTGTCGATGAGACATGGATAGCACCACACACCAAAGACCAAACAACAATCAGGGAGGTCGGCGAGGGATAAACCGACTCCGACAAAGGCAAAGGCAATTCCATCTGCTGGAAAGCTATGGCGACCGTTTTTTGGGATGCCGAGGGCAATATTCTCATAGATTACCTTGAAAGGGAAAAAACAATAAATTTAGAGGTCCATACGAGCTTACTTTACCAACTAAACTAAAACATTTGCGAGAAACGTCAAGAATTAGTTAGTAACCCTTAATTTTTTTCCAGAAATAAAAGTACGGGTAACTATATTCGGTCTGTTGGTAACATATTGGCATACTGTATTTCTTCCAGATTTTCATACATTTTATTATATTATTTATTTTATATTTCGGAAACTATTCTACGTGCTACAGTGCATATTGTTGGCCTCGTGATTATTTTATGAACCCTGTCCAAAAAGGTACTAACCAAAATTCCGGTAACCAGACAGCTACTCGGCTTTTTATTCGTCAAAAAAATTAAAGGACTTATGTAGTAGGGAAAGATAGGGGTTTGTACATCAGGTCAAAATGACGTCACAGCATAATAAAATACCGTTTTACGAGTAGCACCATCTTTTGTTCACTGTACGTACTAACCTGATTTATTTTTAGTACGGATTTCTATACAACGAGTACCATCTTTTGTTCGAAAGATGTAGGTGGAAACATGTGTCTTTCGAAAAAAGATTTTCGTAATTTGTTACTTTCGTTATTTTTTTCGGGGACTTTTCGTAGATTCAGAATATCAGATCTCTAGTTACCTACTGCTCTTTGAAAACCAAAATATCGAACGAAACTAGTCGGTAAATCTTAAAGCGAGCTTGTGCAGTGCGTCAGAATGTAGAACACTTATATCTTTTATAGTTACAATAGTGTTGAGCCTTTAGTTCTTGTCTCAATGCAGGACATTCACAAGACAAGTCAAAAAAAATTAAACATTACATTTTTCAACATACTGATCGGTAAGATGTTAGACGTTACGATGCACTAGACAAATTTGCATTAAGATCTACTGGATACCTGCCTCTGGTATTTCGATTTTCAGAGAGCAGTATGTAAGCTGGTGATCTGATATTCCACGCATATCTATATGCTGCACTTGACCCACAACAATGTCTTTATTAGAAATTGCTATTATATCCAGTAAAGAACATCCTCTTCTAGTTACACGAGTGGGTCGCTCCACCATCTGTGCAAGCCCACAGCGAGCCAGCAGTTCAGAAAACCTATTGCTTTTCGCTGTAGGTTTCAATAAATTGAAATTAGCATCTCCCATTATGATCATTTCGTTGACTTTATTCGACACGGCTGAAGTCGAAGTTTCCAGCAGATTTAAAGCCTCCCAATGATCTTGACTTGGTGGCCTATAAATCACCCCGAAACCGAAAACAATGGTACCAAGACTAGTTTTTACCCACAACTGCTCGAGAACCTCCTGAGAGGACGAATGCTCTTCAATCAGTAATGATTGAAGTGTTTTTCTGATGTAAATGCCAGTACCGCCCCCTCTGCGCCCGTCACACCTGTCAACTCTAAGGAAATTGAAATTGGGAATATCAACAATTGCGCTTGGCTTGCGATCATTTAACCAAGTCTCGCTTATTGATAATATATCGATATTTTCTGTCTCCATAATACGTCTAATTTCACTGTATTTAGGTACTAAGGAGCATACGTTGACGTGTCCAATAGTGATAATCATAGTGTTTGCCATGTCTATATTAACGTGCAATATCATACTACTTATATAATAAGCAAATTTTTTTAAACTGAAATGAAATATAAAGGATATTTCAGACTTCGTAAATGATTAAATTATATTTATTATAATCGCTGGTTTTGGGCTAAAATTAAATTTAAAATGATTAAAATGACATATCGAGTCTAGGTTTCCTAAATTTCATGTATTATCGGACTTGGAAGTTTTTACTGAATTTTGGAACATTAGTCCTCAGATTTTGTTCGATGAATAAAAAGCCCCGTAACTGTACATCTATCGAACAAGAGATGGTGCTACTCGTAAAACGGTATTTTATTATGGTGTGACGTCATTTTGACCTGATGCACAAACCCCTATCTTTCCCTACTATAGTTATAGAAATCTGTACTAATATGAAATCAGGTGAGTACGTATAGTAAACAAAAGATATAAAAGATACTTATAGTTTGTCTATAAAATTAACAAATTTAAGTGCTGAGTAAGTAAGTGCTTCTCGCGCTCGGCCTTTTTCACGCATCTTTACGTGCATTTTCAACCGGTTTCCTAGCATTTTATGGAAAAATTAAAATATACATTTTGTTCTATTAAACTTGTACTTTTCAAATCCGTTCCAATAATTAAAATCGGACGATTCATAGAGCATCCAGACCTGTTGCAAAATAGTGTACCTATTGAAAAATTAAAATAACGATTGTGGCAAAACTAATCGTCAGACAGCGTCGGGGTTTTGCACACATAAAGTAGGTATAAATTACTACTTTTTTCCAAAGTTTGAGCCCTCTACGTTTAAAAATGGCCGATTTAAGACTTAAAAAAAATCTTAATTTCCCGGTTTTTCCGGATTTTCTCCGTTGCTACTTATCCGATCGGAACGTTCGATCTCTCATTTTGTGCGTATTTCTGTTCTCTACAAATCGTCCATTTACACTCTTAAGATTGCTTCATTACTTTCCATTTTATAAGCAAAAAACTAAAAAAATGCTTATTTTGCTTAAAAATATTTATAACAAATTAATGGAAAAAATTTCAGAGTTGGAAATATAACAGAAATCAACTACGGATCGTCTTTTAGATGATGACACAGGCGGTTTTCTAATAGGATTAATGTCACGACAAATCGCTCTATTGCTTGGCCTACTCGTGAAACGGTATTTTATTATGCCGTGACGTCAATTTCACCTCAAGCACAAACCCTACATTTCCCAGCTATTCAAACCATATTTCAAGCGGCTTTTAAAAGCCTCTTGAACTGAAGCCGGCTTTAAGTTGTCGAAAAAATAAATACCAAAAAGCTTCTTCTGTTGTAAGCTATTATTTGAGGGCTTAAAGCACTTTGGAAGGGCCCAATAACCTTTTCAAAAGCTTAAAGCACTTTTAAGGGCTCAAGGCATTTTTTAAAGTACTTGGTGCTCGGGGGACCATTACTTTTAAAATAATTAGCCATTTCAAGTCTTTTAAATGCAAGGACTTTGGGTAAGTGCTTTGGTTTGGGCTTGAAGCCCTTTTACTTAGTGTTTTGCCCAGCTCCGAACTATACTCCTTGAAAAATTGTTTAAAAGATTTCTACTTGTTGGTGCTGAGAAGTAGTCACTCAAAAATTGACAACGGAGGGATTGGTAGGTGACTAGGAAGGTTATTTATCTACTCAACAATATACGTAAAAAACGGTCAAGTGCGAGCTATACTTGCACAATTAATAGTGTTCCGTGCCATCAGCCTCCCACTTAACTTGAGAACCTCGGCCGCCCGATCTCCATCCATGCCGCGATACCCGCCGCCGACGGCACAAACGCGTATGCGCGGAGCTGAGTGGGCCAAATTACAAATTGTGAAAAACGTGTAATAACAAAAGTTGTTCCTTACATCGTGAGAAATATTTTTTGTCGAAAAACTTTTTCTCTAAAGCTAATGATTCAGCAGTTATAAGGAAATAAACAATTAAATTATTTATAACAATTGGCCGCGCTAGAATTTTTCAATCCTGATAATTTTTGCTCAATCTACACCTAATTCTCAATGGTAATGATTTTTTTCAGATTTTTCTGAGTGATTCTTTAGGTGAGAAGGGTGGGGGACAGCAATTTTTAAACGTTTTTCCCGAAAAATGTTTAAAAAAAATGCAATGAAAAAGTACATCATATATATTGTTACATTCGTGCTTCAATAAGCTTTCATTTGACACCCGACACGATGCCCTTGAAAATTATTTTGTTGCCCAATTTACCCCCCGTAATTAACCGCCAGAATCAAAATTTAACTTTATATACTTCACGTATATAATTGGGCCACCACACTATTTCTGTGCCAAAGTTTTACGTCAAATAGTTTCAGAGGAGAAAACCGCCTGTGACAGACGGACGGACGGACGGACTGACATCGAAGTGATTTCATGAAAACAGTTTCAAAAAACAGTTTCAAAAAAACAGTTCTTGAGGGTGTTGCAGCCCCAGAGCTTCTCCCGAGGGCGCCGTTGATTGGATATGAATGCTAGTCTACTCAGCGAGACTTTTCCATTAAAAAAATATTCCAGAATGGTATACTGAGTTTAAATCTTAATCGGTACAAGGAATAACAACAGAAGATACATAAACAGAAAACAATCCTCAATAATAAAGAGTAAAGAGGAACTTTCTTTCATTATCGATGTTTTCCAGCTTGTAATTTCTCTTGTTTTAACGTTAAATATTGAACAGCATCACAAATTCAACCTAAATTCGTATGCAAAACGAACAATATACTAGATGTATGTAATCAAAGTTAACTATACTTAATCTGGGTCATATCAATTGGGCTATTTTAAACCTTGATAATATTTTTGTTATTGCAACATTACCGTAAATTCTATCTTGTGACGCGAGATGGTATGGACTATTTAAAATCGAGTTTAATACTACTTAACTTGATATTTGTACATTTTTTACTAAAAACGAACTAGGTACTTATTGATCATTTTAGAAAATATTAATAAGAACACTGTAAAGTTTGTATGAAGATCTTACCTAAAAGTTTAGGTTGGGTTTATTCAAGTTTGTTACACATAAGTCACGGTATACCACTACTGTGACTAGTGTCTCGCCTTTGCTATTACAGATTCCCATAATGAATTTAATCAATGATTGAAGTCGCTCATTCTTAGCTGATCGAAGCCAAATTGCGCGCCTTTTTTTCTGGTACAGCCAAATTTGGCTTCAAACCTAACTACTGACGTACTGCAGGTATCTAGATAGGAGAGCGATGTAATGTATTGATACAGAATTTAAAGCATTAAACGTTAAGAGGGGAGAGGAAAACTTCTGCAGGCAATTTGTTCCATTATGTTAAGACTTGGTTTGAATGAGGGGGAGAAGTTGAATGCCCTGGATTTTTAAGTTGACTACTGTGGGGATGCATATAGCATATGTGATGCACTTCTTATTGTTCTGTGATTAACAACACACCATTTAGCAGAACATAGCGACATACTGTTCTTTGGTTTAAAACTCGTCATGTATTTCGAAGCCGAAAATAATGTGTAAGCAGCCATGTAAAAATTTACAGCGAATAAAGTTAGTTACAAAAGACCAGCGAGGGAAAATGTATTTTTACAACTAAATATAGTTTTACAGTAATTTTGTGAAATTACATTGCTTTGTTAGTAAGACAGTTTTACATTTACCAGCCAATTAGGTACTGTAGTTTTTATGTAAAATTTAGCTTTTTGTTCCGTTGCATTAGTATTGAAGATACCTTTCTGGTATAGTAATTTAAACTAATATACAGAAACCTTAAATTTATTATTAAAAATACAAATTCTTGGTAAATTTAAAGCTAAGATATTGTATTACCTATATGTATATACGATATATTTATAGGTGTCCGAAAAGTTTTAGTATGGGCAAATATATTTGCTGTGAGTAAATATAGAGGCACTAAATTTTAAGTGTATTAGTTAATAAATCTATTATTTAATGTAATTTACCTTTTTCAAACCCCTTGAGGGGTGAAGCTAGAGAGTTGAGGCCAAAATTGTAAAAGCAATCCTATGCCATGTGGTTCCTCATTTTAAAGGTTTTCAAAACGGAAACATTTTACCGCAAATCCGGGGTCCGTCTCTTAATTTGTTTTTAAATGACACGCCTTTAAAAATTAAATTTCGTGAAAAAAAAAATGCACCTTTATTTCTTTTATTACTTTAAAAGTTGTTCAAAATGACCACCATAAACTTCTTGGCGATACTAAAGTCGATTTTGGAACTTTGTCAAGAAGTACTTAACACCTGCGATTCTCGGAAATGTGAGTTCCAAAATCGACTTTATTACTGCCAAGAAAGTCATGGTGGTCACTTTTAAAGTAATAAGACAAATAAAGATACCTACTTAAATTTTTATTTTTTTTACAATTTTTAAAGGCTTGCAGTTTAAAAAACGAATTAGGATACGGACCTCGGGTTTGCGGTAAAATTTTTATTTTTTGAAGACCTTCAAAATAAGGTACCACCCGGCATAGAGTTGCATTTAAAATTTTTGACAGCTTCCTGGCGTCACCCCTTCAGGGAGTTGAAAAAGTTAAATTACACAAAAAAGTAGATTTATTATTAACCAATAAGATACACCTAAAATTTGATGTATCTATCTTTAGGTACTAATAGCAAAGATGATATTTGCCCATAGACTTTTGGACTCCCTATATTTAAATACGATTGCTATTGTAAAACTCATTTTGTAGGTGGGGGGGGGGGGGGGGGGTAAAATGCCGATTCGCCTTGTCCAATAACTTTCCAATATATCAACTTAAATAATTATATGCTTAAAATAAAATTAATTGAGCATATTATGGTATTTTTTCTTTAAAAATAGAACTTTAAGTAAGACCCATTTTTTAGACCTTAAACATATTTATATTTTACCATTACTTAAGTTAACAATATAAACACCATTTTCCTTTTGAATTTATTTTTTTCCTGTCATCAGACTCTCATACTTTCCACAGTAAACGGAACCGTAAAAGAAAGGCATTAAAACAATCAATAACATCCTTAGTTTCAGTAACGTTATTTCTTAGCACCACTGTCCACCAAGGCACACATGCAGACCACCCATTCTTACTTAACATTTGTTAAGAACTAATATGCCTTGTAGAAAAATGGTGAAATGTTGGCATTTACGAAAACGGAAAATGAAGTATGTAGTAAATTTACACTAAATTGTAAAAGAAGAAATTTTCCAAAATTTTGTAAATATACATTGCCAGTGTAATTTTAAAAACTACTTTTACACCAGCAATCAGTGTATTACCGATTTTTTTTTGTGTATTCAAGCCTATTTTCTCCAATCGATATAAATGACAGACCTGAATTCTGTTATACCAATCCAGGCTTTTATGAACATGATCAACATTAACTATTATTAAATTATGATATACAACCATCTGGTTTTGTTTTGAAAACTGTTTACAAAAAAAAAAATGTAAGGGGTGTAAGTAGAGGGATATGATGCTCCCCGAGTCTCCGCATGCGCAGTAGGGTCGACCTTGAACGCCCAGGTGTGCTATTGTTATTTGGCCTTGATATGCGCAGGTGTTATTCCAAGGTCAAGGTCAAGAACTTGGCCTTGAACGCGAGCAGATGTTTCTTTGTTTGGTGATGACCAGGTGTACGATGCTTATTTCAAGGTTACATTTGCGGTGCATATTTTCAATGAATGCGAGCAGCTGTTTCTTTGTTTGGTGATGACCAGGTGTACGACGCTTATTTCAAGGTTACATTTGCTTGGCCTTGAACGCGAGCAGATGTTTCTTTGTTTGGTGATGACCAGGTGGACGACGCTTATTTCAAGGTTACATTTGTTTTGTATTTTTCGAGGTCGTCGGATGTATTCCTCCCACCATAAATAAATACTTGACCTTGGATTACTTCCTAATAAATATGGCTCATTTCGAAAATAGCTTTCATTGTCACTCATACATCGTATGCGTTAACTGTTGCTTTGGCATATAAAGTATTGTGTTTGTGGTGTGTTCTACAAGTGTTTATTCAAGGTACTTGACAGTAATTGTTTTTATTGTATTTTAAATCATGAGCATTTCAAAGCAGACCATAGCCGAAATTAATAATATGATAAACCAAGATATTCAATTTCTGGAACGTAGAAAATTCTCTACATTAACGGTGGGCAAAATTTATATGATAAAAAAAATTAATTCTTTGACTTCACGTTTTGGAAAAGCCATTATCGTCACATTGTTTGATCCAACACATCAAGCAACATTTGAAACATTTTTACCATCACGCGTAGCTGAAATTCTGACAGAGGATACTATTGAAATGATGAATAACTCCGGTGATCAGTACACCTTAACTTATTTGGGGCAAAGCTCACATGTATTCTCTGGAGGTAATACTAGAGCGTTGTTAAATTTTGGTTGTTTGTAATATATTGTTGATTAGGCTATTTTAATGTTGATTTAAAATGTAATAAAATAGTTCTTGTTAAGTATATATCGAAAAACACACAGTCACACACAATCACATATCCATTATTTTCTATTTAAGATGTGTGACTGCCCTACTGTCATTGAAAATCGAGATATGTACATTAATTGGTTATCATGTAAATTAAGAGAGCTGGCTGAAGAAATAGTACACTTTGCAAATTATGGTAAATCCGATGTGGGTTTTAGTGAAAGTCAGTATAGGAAGTATATGAAAGACGCCGTAAATTTCACGGCTGGAGCACATACGTGCGAGAAATACCTATATGGAACCATTGATCTGGACGAATTTTGCGCTGGAATGATAAATGAAGAATTGGGAAGCTACCTATTCGAAGTGCCTTATTTACCCGATGAATTAGCTAGAAAATATGGTTTGGCTCCCACAAATGATAACACCCTTGTTGATGGCCTTGGGAGTGAAGCAGTCAACACCGATGAAGTTGATGGGGAAGCGTGTGCTATTGTTAGCGATGAGTGTGTTCAAAAAGATGAAGAAAATTTCTAAACTTCTATTCATTGTATAATATAATAACATGAGATGTTAAATAAATGATTATGTACCTAAATTATTGTTTAATTTTTTATAAATAGGCAACCTTCACAAAAATCACATCAGTTTAAGCTAAAAATGGGTCGTGTTAACAACACAATTGATAAATTTGGGCGCCAAAAATTTAATGACCAAAATCACATTGTTCTTGTTGGACAACCAGGAGTTGGATTTAGATTGACCGATGATGGTCAATATGATATACAAGGGAAATCTTTAACTAATGTAGCACCACCAAAGAATCCTGGGGATGCCGCTAATCAGGAATATGTTCTTGAACAAAGGCGTGAAATTATTAAAAAACTTAGTGAATTAGTGAATAATGATGTTTTGGAATATGTTAGAAAAGAACTTAATGAAATGAATAAAAAGCTTGCTGAAGAGGCGAATGAAGATTTTTTGCAATCTGTTACAAAAAGACTTAAGGAAATCGATTCAAAATTGTTGAATCAAGAAAAAGCTATTCAGCGTATACGTATTACGCGCATGTAGATAAAGAAACAAGTCTATTCTGTGTATGGTGACCTCGATTTTACATGGGATATGAGAGTGGAGGGGTTTGAAGGTCACCTAACAGATACAAATAGAGGCACAAAACTTTCTTGTTTCAGTCTGCATTTCAGTACTTCCAGAATACTACATAGTAATTTATTTTCTCAAAATGCAGTCACCAAAAAGTGAACGTCAAATTGCAGTTGTTCGCCCATTCTCTGTAAACGGTCGTCAGATGTGTGCCAATTGCGAAAATTGGGAATTTATTAGTGGAATAATGGGTTTCTGTGAATGGTGTCAAAATGAGTACCATAAGAAACATGGGATGAAATCACCGCAACAAATATCTCGTGAAAATTCTAGTGAATCTCTGCAAAGTCTCGCTGTCTCAGTGGGAGGTTCATCAGAACATAATAATCACGATACGCCGGAATTCAGTCAAGAAGGGCAGCGCTGGACTTCTTCAAGCAATTTTGAAGATCTCGAAATAATTAACGAATCACCGCAAAGTCCTGTTTTCTTAGAAGGAGGAGGAGGAGGAGTAGGGGGAGGAGGTTCATCAGAACGTAATAATAGTGAGACCATGGAATTCGACCAAGAAGGGCAGCGCTGGTAATTCCGAAAAATAGAGACAATTTAGATATAGTGTAAAAGTTTCTTATGATAGTCATGTAATTTTAAATTTATGTGAAAAAGTGCGTTTTTCTAATGATAGTGTGTATGTATTATTTAAATCTTAATAAAAATCTTTTTGTACTAAATATGTTTATTATTCACCATACATTTGAATTAACAAATCGCTCTTGATATATATTATTTCTGTGGTTCCGTTCTAAAATCCTCGCTAGCATTACATCCATTTTTCCAATTCTCCTTTGAAAACGATATCTATCAAGTATTAGTTGCTGAAAATTACTTTGTCTGGCTTGTCTATATGCAAAACACCAAACAGACATACGGTGGATAATATTTCTTTCTTCGTCAAAACTTACTTGCTTCATGGTGTATTGTAAAATGAATTTTTATTAGTTATGTCATTTATATATAGGCTGAACATAAAGAGAGTGAATTAGTTTTACTTTAAAATGGGTCGTGTTAACAACACAATTGATAAATTTGGTCGACAGAAAACTCCTGTTTGTAACAACGTATCGCGAGGGTTGCCCGGAATCGGATTTAAACTTACTTCAGATGGACATTTTGATATAGAGGGAAAATTATTAAGGAATGTTGCCCAACCGATAAATGATAATGATGCTGCTACCAAAGAATATGTCCTTACGGAAGTTCATCAACTTGGTTCGCAGATAAATACCATACTTAGTAATGTGCTAGTACCGGTTTTTCAAAAAATGTTTGAAGATGATGAGACCAAAATTACGTACCTTAAGGAAAAAATGTATCAAATTCACTCACATGCTGCACGGTATACTACAACGAAGATAAAGGATCCAAAAAAACCAAAATGGAAACCAACCTAGATAAAGTTCTATTTAAAAACATAATTATACTGTTAAATTGAAAATAAAACGAATAATTATGAAAAGCAATATTTATTTTTATTATTTATAATGCATACATACGTAACGTAAAACCTATTTGATAATATTTATACAATATCTGATTTGTCTATCCAAGAATTAAATTGATTTGGAAAACCTAACCATTTTACAAACAATTGATCGTTTTGATTGTTCTTGCGTTTTCTAAGAATTTTCTCAACTAAATAAACACCAGGGCTAGCTGTCTTTTGCAGTTCTGCTTCGTAAAAACATCCTTTAATAGGTTGACCTTCCAATGATTGCAGCAAGTAGGTGGGTGGATTTGTAATATTAACTTTTGCTATTTCAAACAGTTCCGTGGACCAGGAAGGCGTATATCCTTTGTCAAATACACCTTTGTACTTGCTAATGCGAACAACGTCACCCAAATGAAATTTTTTTTTCTTCGGAGCAATTTTCAAATAGTCATATGCTTTAATAGGGGTATCCTCTTTTACACTGTTAGGCTTCATTCCAATGGTGCGGTGTTTAGTGTTATTATAGGTCTTCGTTATAGCTGGTAATATTTGTAACCATCTGTAAGAACCTCTAGCCGAGAATTGTTTATATAACTTATTTTTCAAAGTTCTTATAACACGCTCAACAATTGCCGCTTTTTTCGTGCTATATGTGGAATAATGGTTTATATTATATTTTTTCATGAGGGCTTGAAAGGTGCTATTATAAAATTCCTTTCCTTGATCACTCTGTAAATTGTTTGGTGCATATGATGCTTCTTCAATGATGCTTTTCATGGCATTCGTAACTTCAACACCGGTCTTATTCTTAACTGCTTTGGTGTACACGAATTTGGAGTAACAGTTTATACATACAACAATGTAACGGTAACCATCATTGTCAGTAGCATATTGCTGCATTTCCGCCAAATCAATTTGCCACAAATCTCGATATCCTTTTATGACTGTACGTCTTCTAACAAAATTTTTCCTTGCTGTCCTATGTAATTCATTTACGACTTTAATTTTTTCTCGGCTAGGATCCATATTATAAGGTTCCACGTCTTATCAGACACTGAGGATGGCAACTACGTGCAAAACTTAATATATTATTCCTTCTTCTCGAAGCTCTTCCATAATTGACATAATCTCATTATCATGTCCGGTATGTCCAGCTACTTTTGACCCCCACAATAATCGTAATCTATCCACTAACTCCTTAGGTTTATTCCAATAAACATATTCAGATGATTTCGACGATAGGCGCTTTTTTGCTGGTAGTTGGATTTTGTTGTCGCCTTTTTTTCTTCCTACACCACCACCACCCAGTTTGGTTCCCATAATTAGCGGTTTTATGATTCGTAAATATTTTCTCCATCGGGTTTCCCTTAAACCACGTTTCTTGTCATAACCGTCGTAGGCCGCATCCGTCAATTTCAAAATGGTTTGGTATTTTCGAAGTACATCTAGACTAATTTCGTCTTCATTATCTAAGCATGCTGGATTTTTTAGAAAAATCAAATCGTAAAGCTCAGCCGTTCCATCGAATTCAGCAATGTTTGTTTTGTTCTTGTATAACACCATCTTTCCGTTTGTTAGAAAACGAACCACCAAGTTGCCAATATATTTTGTTGATTTATTGTCTTTTTTACCAAAGCGTACACCATACACGGTATCATAACGGGACGGTTCGAATTTTAATCCATTTAAATAATCTTGAATAGTTTTTGCGGCTGAACTGCTACCACTTGATGTGTGTGGTGATGTGTAAGATGATGTTATCGTTGATGGGGAAGGGGTTTCGAACAGTGACTCACGATTTCCACGTTTTGGTGTAGGAATTTGTGTTTTTTGCGAAATCGGTGTAGATGTTTCAAAATCCGCTTCTGTTGGATGTTCTTCAAACATTTTCGCCATTCCCACCGAGCTGCTGCTGCTACTCCGACTTTGTGGTTTAGTCGTAGTACTTGATTTTTTAGTTGCGTACTGTTGCTGCTGCTGCTTTACGGCTTTAGATATAGATTCTAGTGGTTTAGAAACTGGTTCATAAAACTTTTCCAAATCATGTTCATTCTGCACTTTAGCTGCTTTAATTTGTTTAAATTTTTTTCTAACCGCATTTGTAGTTTCCAGTAGCTTTCGTTTTAATTCGATTTCTTCATTCATGATGCTTTCAAAGCACCGTTCAACGATGAAATGATTATCCAAGTTATTATTATAGGAATATATAACTATCGAATCCCTTGCGGTATCTGCCCGAATTTACATCACTGTCCTTGTCAATAACTAAAAAACCATATTTATTATCCCAACATTTAGCACACATCTCTTGAAATTGTGTAAACGTCAGGTCGGGTGAAACGTGATCGGAAAATATATGTTTCATATTCATCTCATCTTGTTTAAACATAATAATGAAGTTGGCATTATCCCGGACGAGCTGCTTAGGAACACGAGAATACGTTTGCGCCAAGTAAAAGGCATCCACATTTTTGTGACGTCCCATGCTAAAATACGATCTTATAACGTCCTGTTTCTCACACATAACGTCATCAAAAATAAATATTGAATTAGGTTTAGCATCTGACGGTTCCACAATGTTATTTGCGTCGCTAAAAGCGTAGTAGCCAAGACCTTTGATTGGTGATAAAATTTTCTTTAAATATTCATATTTCGGTTGATAGAGCGACTTTGAGTAGATATAAACATTTTCGAAACGCAGTCCCGAGGGGTGAGTAAGCAGCGAAATCATAACATTTGTTTTTCCACAGTTTGAAGGTCCTATTAATAATCCACGAATAGATGACGGTAGCAAAGGACCATGTCTTTTAAATAATTTTTGTTCTAGTCCAGATCCGACCTTTACATCGAGATTATCGACGGGAAGTTTTTGTTTAAGATTGACGACACGCATCTTAACAAAATCTATATTTTATACTGAACTTTCACGTAAACTATCATTCAGATGTCGCTCGTCAGACGAAGTAGACGGTCTCGTTTATCAAGTAAGACTGGAAGCGGTATTGTTAATTCAGTAATTAATAGGCTACCGTTTGAGTTACACATTCCCGGCTATCAGTATTGCGGGCCCGGGACGAAAGTAGTAAAACGTGTGGCAAGAGGAGATCAAGGAATTAATTCTTTGGATGTCGCATGCAAAAAACACGATTTAGCCTATTTGCGTAATAGTGAAAATTTAAGTGCTCGCCACCAAGCAGATCAGGAACTCGAGCAAAGCGCGTGGAAAAGAGTAAAATCTAAAGACTCTAGCGCTGGTGAAAAAGCTGCAGCTTGGTTGGTAACCAACATTATGAAAGCGAAACAACGTTTTGGTATGGGTGTATCATCATCATCAAAATCGAGAAAAGCATCCACTAGAGGTAAACGTCGCTTCCAGCGCCGCCGCCGCCACACTAAAGGTAAAGGCGTTGGTAAACATAAGCGACTACACAAAGTAGCTTTTGGATCATCTATTAGACGACCCGTTCGATCAGAATTGTTAAAAGCTGGTGGGAAAAAACTTGTCGAGAAAAATATCATGAAAGCATCGAAAATAGCTGCAGTAGCTGCACGTAAATCCCTAAGAATAGCCGGTGGCAAACGAAAAATTCGCACGCCTAGAATCATTCCAATTCCGAAGACTGGGGGGATATTACCGTTAATACCAATATTTGCAGGACTATCGGCCTTAGGTTCATTAGCAGGTGGTGCAGCAGGCATCGTGCGTGCCGTAAAAGCAGTAAAAAAGTCGACTGCAGAAAAAATAGGTACCGGCTTACATCTAAGTTCAAGAGGAAATGGATTATACTTGAAACCATATCGCACAGGTTTGGGATTATATATAAACAACGGCAAAAATAAGAAATCAAAAAACTAATAGAATCCCTACCTCAAAGACCACTATCCAATATTGATATAGAAAAGTACGCCTTAAAAATGAAAATACCACACTTTCGAGGCGTATATATGAGAGATTCATTACCTGTACGCGGTCCCAAACGTTATGAGGCCGCCATTATAAATTTGGATAGTATGTCGGGTGTAGGGACTCATTGGGTAGCATATAGAAAAAGCAATTCTGATGTAACATACTACGATAGTTTCGGTGATTTACCCCCACCTATGGAATTGGTACGATATCTGCAGATGGGTTCCGAAGCGACGAAGAAAATTTACTATACATACGACCGTCAACAAGAATTCGGAACAGTCTGGTGTGGACATTTGTGTTTGAAGTTTCTTTTACAATCGTAAAAAGTATGTCTTTGACACCCCAAATGGAACGTGACAACTACACCAAAATGTTGCTATCACTTAAAGCATATCGTGAAGTCGGAGGATTACAAAAAATGACTGCCGAACAGTTAGAAAATACGCCCAAAGAAGTGTTGATCGCATTAGCTCCAAATGAAATAGCACTAGTTTGGGATAGGTTACCTAATCACCTAAAAAGTGACGTCGATATATTGAAATATCAATACTGTTTCGAAC
This sequence comes from Philopedon plagiatum, assembly GCA_963971165.1. NCBI lineage: Eukaryota > Metazoa > Arthropoda > Insecta > Coleoptera > Curculionidae > Philopedon > Philopedon plagiatum. The sequence goes on along the minus strand of OZ020194.1, from coordinate 22,444,942 downwards.
ATTATAATAGCAATAATTCAGATTCGGACGAGGGCGATGGACCGATACCAAAAAAAATATTTTGTTGTTATTGCAAAATTAACGATGTGAATATAAAGGCAGAAAACAGTTTAAAAACGTCCAAAGGAATAAAGCAACGCTTCAGCTTAAATCCATTTAACTGTTGCAAACAGCAATAAAATAGCTACACAAATAGTTTCGTGGTCAGTCATGTCTTACACATTCACTCTAACAGGACATACAAGTGTCTTAAGTGCGGATTTTTACCCACCCATCGAGTTAAATACAACAGACAAATATGGAGTTGCACTGCTGGGATTTTACACATATAATTCGATTTTTAATATCGACGAAAGCAATAATTCATTCAGCCATTTGAAAACAGCGATACCAAAGTATGTAAGGATTCCACCAGGAGCTTACGAAATTAATGAAATAGCAAAAGCCATGTACACCGCTTTAAAAGAGTCATGCAATGAAGTTGGTACCGATTTATTTTCATTAACAGCCAATAATAATACGTTAAAATGTGAGCTAAAGTCAAAATATAGCATCGATTTTCGAGGTAGCAATAGTATCGGCAAAGTGCTCGGATTTGGCTCTGTGCTGCTGCAAGGTGGACAACGACACGAATCAAGTACCATCGTGGACATAATGAAAGTGCGCATCGTACGTGTGGATTGTAATATAATTTCCGGAGCATACCTGAATTCTCTGGAAAGTCATACGTTATTTGAATTTGATATTGACGTCGAACCCGGTTACAAAATCTCTAAAGAACCGCAAAATAATATTTATATGCCGATAATGCCGGATGGTCGTCAGTTTATCGACAACATTACTCTACGCATCTTGGACGATAGCGGTGATTTGATCGATTTTCGAGGTGAGAAAATAATAGTTAAACTAGAGTTGAAAAAAATCGTATAATGGGTTTTTGCTTTAACCGTCAACTGCATAAGCTGTCAACAATTCAAGATTCAGTTAAACGACATAAAAGTAAGCAGACAACACAGTCAAGGTTCATTCGCAAGTCAGACGGACGATCGAAAACACATCCGCACAGCAATCGCCAGCTCTCCGCGAAAGATTGCAAATTTCTACAATCGATCGGTTTGAAAGTGAGAAAAATTAGAAAATGATGGCCGCTAGCAGTGACAAAATCGAAGTTTTTACCGAACCCATTTTTGATAACTCCATTATTAGTTTTCAAGAACACACATATAAACCTTACGGTTCTCCAACATTCCGCAATTCCGATGAAATTCGTATACCTGTACACTTTCAAGATATCATTTTGGATATATCGGATAGTTACATTTACATCGAAGGAACATTTAAACCCAAAGATGTTAGTAAAAAATGTTATCTATCAAATAATGCCATCGCCTTTCTATTCGACGAATGTCGTTATGAAATGGGAGGGGAGCAAGTTGCCGTCGTTCGGAAACCCGGAATTACCACAACGATGAAAACTATGGTGTCATTGGGTGCCGCACAAAATAGAGCTCTCATGGCATGCGGATGGGGTCTAGACGAAGCAAATCAAGGGATACTAGATTCCACAAGTAACATGTTCTCCGGCAAGCTTCCTCTAAAATATCTCATGGGTTTCGCAGAGGATTATTCAAAGGGTATTTTTAACGTCAAGCAAGAGTTGATTTTAATTATCGCCCGCACTTTCAACAATTGCTATATCGGCGAAGTAGATGCAGACATTTCAATTGAAAAAATTGAATGGAAAATTCGTCACATTATTCCAGACGATCGACAGAAGTTAAAGATATTATCACGCATGAATAAAGGTGGCAGTAACGCAAACGTTCCAATGGCTTACCGTAAATGGGATCTTTACGAGCTACCTTCTTTGAGAGAAACATCGTCAGACGTTTGGGCCTTAAGAACTAGCACGAGTCTCGAAAAACCGAGATATTTGATTATCGGTTTTCAACCAACTAGCTCGTCCGACAACAGAGCAAAAGATAGCACACAATTTACAACGGCCGATATAAGTGATATTAGGCTCTATCTGAACTCTGCCGTATTTCCGTACGAAAGATGGAATTTAGATTTTTCAAAGAAACTGTATGCCGCAGCCTATTATAATTATGAGAATTTTCAAGCTAGCTACTACCAGCGAGAACTGAGCGATCCTATGATGAGTTTTGCCGACTATCTGAAAAATCCGTTA